>SKCR01036771.1:0-107204 GCA_019454045.1 Zanthoxylum bungeanum
AAAGAATGAAAATGGCAAAATGGGAAATTCACGCATCGCGACACGCAAGCCTTCTGCATCGCGACGTGCCTCAATTATTCAGTTGCCGACACGCGTCATCACCACGTCATCACTTGATTCATCATGACGACAGCGTAATAATTCAGCCTGCCGACACGCGTCGTCACTTGCGTCATCATGATGTCAGTGTCGCGACGCCAACCCTCAACACGTCGTGAAATCGAGCCAATAATGGAGTTTTCCGAAAGCCGCCAATTCCTGTAGCACGAGTGGCGACAAGCAAGCACTACGCGTCATGATGCGTATCGATTTTGGAGCCTATAAATAGAGGCTGATTTCATTTGAATTCTCCATACTTTCTTCTGGGGAATTTCCTTAGAATATTAAGAAGAAAGTATTTTGTTTGTTTAATTTCAGTTTTCTTGTATTTAATTTTTATTTTAAGTAATAAATCTTTCTTTGTTTTACTTAAAAGTATGAGTAGGTAACTTCTTTCTACTGGGGTGAAAGGTAAAGCTTTTATTATAATAATTTAGATTAATTTCCTTAGTTATAATATATAAATCATCTTCAAATCTAACTTAATGGGATACCGCCTTTATGGTCGATCAGACTTAATTAAATTAATTTTAACCTGACTTAATTAGATACTGCCTTTATGGTCGATTGGAATTAATTAAAAATCTAACTTAATCAGGATACCGCCTATATGGTCTGTTTGTAATATAACGCAAATTTATATATTATAATAAAGAATATTTCTAAATTTGAAATAATAAAAGTGGATCCCATAACCTTAGAATTTTATTTTATTGTTTTTTCTATTTAAATTTAAAATTTATTTTATAGAGTTTTGTTTATTTATGTCTTTAATAATCATAGGTATGTGTTGTAACTAAAAACCTTATCTAGGGTTGTGACGAATTCCAATACCATAGGCTTATAAGTTGGTTATTTTGTGTCTTGTATGATGTATATGTTTATTTATTGAGTCTTAATATTAATGCTTCTTATTAACTGGCCACTAATAAGATTGATCTGGTAAACTTAAAATGAACTTGACAAATGGATTTTAGGTTTCAGCCTTAGACTCAATAGTTCACAATCTCATATTCACCTTAGAGATTTCCTTCCAGGATAGACATATACCTATCTGGCGTGGGTAGCCATAATTGGAACTTGAACTTAATGAATTCAGGTAACTTGGTTTACATAGACATATAGTTAATTGTGTTACTTTGGGTGTTTGCATTTGACCATCGACAGAGGCTTTTGCATATCTTCGTGTTCCAGGTTAATAAACTGACATAGTACACAAGCATAAGATAATCAACTCATCTTTAGAAAGATATTGGTAGGATTCACAACCCTGGATATTTTCATATCATTATTTAAAACTTAAAATCTACCTTTGTTTTATTTTATTTACTTGTTTTAGATAAGAATCACCATCCAACCAACAGTCGAATCAATTAGATACTCGTAGACATTTAGCTTCATAAATTAATAGCTTAGGCATTAAGTCCTCGTGGGATCGATACATTTTATACTATTTGAACGATACGTGTGTTTGCGTAACATGTGTGTTTACCACCGATCAATGGGTAACTAGTGAGAACACCGCAACCAGAAAACTATAGGACAAACCCCACCCTCCCAAGCCTCGTCAAACAATAGCGACAAAGATAAACATCGAAGTTCTCTTTAAAACACTCCTAGGTGCAAGTGAATGTATAATAGAAGGAGACTGAAACATAAAATCTTTGAATACAGTACAAGAGCAGAATAGAAAAGGAAAATAGCTCTAGTGAGAGATTTAAAAGTGAAGTTGTCTAGTTGGAACGATGAAGAGGTAAAGTATTAGTTTAGTAGAAACAAGAATACAAAAGAATAGCATTAGACATGGCTAGAGACATGCAGAAGATGATATCCTTTTGGTCAGGAAACAGTGACATAGATTGCAGAAATCCCAAGTATAGAATAAAGCACAAAATAAGATAGAAGACAAGTAAAATACTTAGAGATAGAATTGTCCTAATAAAACGACAATGGAAAAGATATTATATAGATGATGACAAAGATACACAAATACAAGAGTAAACTTTATAAAGTTAAGATTAGTAGTACTGCGGGATAACAGATTTTATAAATATTGAAATAAGATTGAAATCATATCAGACAGTAACAAAAGAAAGGTATCAAGTAAAACTAATAAATTCCCATGCTGTGCAATAAGAAAGAAATGTGACAATGAATAGATTTATTGAGGAACAGCATAAGGAGGTCCAACGAAACTAAAATGAGGCTATAGGAATAACTAAAGAAATAAATTTTAAGTACAAGAAGAATAAGGAAACAAAGTGGTGCAAAACAATGATAATTAGATTTATATTAGCAACAAATATAAAGACGAAGACAGAAGAACCTAGTGGTTGAAGTCCGTAAGTAATTGGAATTTAGCAATAAGGAAATTGACAGTTAAGTAGTCGAACTAAGAGAATAAATTCCTAACTCAAACTGAACAAGTAGAACTAGAAATGTATTAGGACGAGTGTTTCGATTAGCAATAAGATGTTGGAAAATTATGACCCATAACATCACTATTTGTACAGATCACGGTGTTGTTGTACAAATTAACTATGTGACAAATGAGATTCAACTCTTATCATTTGTGATTAGATCACCTAGATATATAAATGATGAGAGGTCCCTATGATTTGTTCCTGGACAGAGAATGATATGAGACAGTATCAGTCCATGAAGGATAAATCATTAAATATCCCTAGTCAGAGTATTATCGAGATTGGACATCGATAAATATGTAAAAGACTAGTATTACACTTGTGCGCGTTTGTGAGGGCACAACAGCATAGTTCTCATATATTTGGGTATATGATACTCATGCAAGTGTAATAGGAGGTTGTGTTTTACCGATGGTACGGGAAACAGCTTCGCTCTGGATAGACCCCCCGCGGAATCCCATTGGTAGTATGACTATGTGTCTATGGGAGTCTGCAATCAGGGTAGGTGTATTTGGTCTTAACCTGAGACTTGCACCGCTAATACATACGACAATCAATATACTTTAGTTGAGGTCGTCCAGGGCTTTAACCGGTTTTGTGTACGCCGATGCTGGGTATATTGATAATGGACAGAAATACGCAATACTTCAGTATACTACGCTTGATATAGATCTCATATTCCTATAAGGATATTTCCGGAGAATTGGGTAGGCATGGCGCTTTGCTAGAAGCCAACCTTGTCATGTAAATCGGTATAAACGTAGTACGAGGTACTTGCGTGTTCGGATAGTCCGACGACCGTATTTACTACCAACATATCCGGGGATCTCATGGGTCGCTTCCCGAAGATTCACCGATGATGTATGACTCGCACTTTAATTAATCTGGGATTAATTAGAAGAGAGAGAAAATTAATCTGGGATTAATTGCGGAGATATTTTATCTGGGATAAAATACTAATTAAAGAGAGATAATGATTAATTTGGAATTAATCGATAAAATTAATATATTTGATATATTAATCGAAATTAGATTTCGACGCGGAATTGAAATTGGATTTTAATTCGGGCGAACGAATTAATTTAGAATTAATTCGTTATCGACGTGAATAGTGATTTCGCTAGGCGTAATCATTTAATTACGACGCGACGAAAATTCATTAATTTGGAATTAGCGAACCCGAGCCCGGGAGTGATTGCGAGCGCATTCGCATTTCGAATTCGAGCGCGGCACGCAAGTCACATCAAGCGTCAAATCGCTAGTCGCATCAATCGTCAAATCACTTGTCACTTTGAGTGATGTGACATGACATGTTATCACTTTATTAAAGTGACTTGATGTGAATAGTGAAAGATGTTGGAAAGCTTTTTTGCTTTTTGCTTTTTGACTTTTGAATTAAAGTAATGTATATCTTTTATTTAATTTACTTGGTAAATAAAATAAAATATATATATATACAAAAAGCATTTTTCTCTCTCTCCAACCAATTGTGGTTCACGGTTTTGGGAACCAAATTTTTCCCTCTCTTTTCTTCTTCTTCATCTCACGGCTTGGAGCCATTTTTCTTTCTTCAATTTTGGTTTGACCGAAAATCATGGAAGAAGATTAGTGCTAGCACACAAATGGGTTAATACAAAGGTGATAGGGAAGTGTTTTTATGAGCATGGAATCCCTTTTTGAAGCTTGAAGCTTGGAGCTTCCATGGAGTCTTCAATGGCCGATTTTTTGAGGTTCAAAGAGAAGCAAAAACGTGCAGCCCACTGCCTTGGGAGCTCAATGTCGTGACCTTAAAGAGGAGGAGAAGGCTTGTGTTCTTTGATGCATCAAATCCAATCATTGTGAGTATATGTTTCCGCCATTATCCTTTGATGTATTCATGCGTTTTTGTGCTTGATTTTGATGATTCTTGGGACCTTATAAGAACTCAACAATGGTATCTTGAGCTTTGTTCAAGCATGAAAAAAGTTAGGGTTAAAATTGGGTAAACTTGATTTAAGCATGATTTGGTTGAATTGTTTGATGAAGTATGCTTGAATGAGGTGGAATTGATATTGTGCATGATCAAATTGAAGAAATTGTGTTTGGAACAAATTTACCCAATTTTTTGTGTTGGCGAAAATTGACAAAATTGGGTAAACTTGATTTTGAGCATGTTTAAGGAAATTAGATGATTTAGAATGCTTAAAGTATGTTTAATTGAGGATTGATTGGATCAATTTGTTGAAAATTAGTTTGGAACAATTTTCCCCAAATTGCTTAAGTTGGCTGAATACAATAGCCCATATTGTCTTGGAATTTTTGATTTTTTGTTCATTGGATGACTTGGAAATCATTAGGGGATTTTGATTTTATGTTTGATTGGATTCAATTGGATTGGATTTGAATTTGGACACAAAATCCCCATTTGGCCGAGACTTTAGCATGTATATTTGGGTTTGATTTTGATCAAATTATGTTGGACATGATTCCATGATGTTAAGCATGATTAATTGGACAAATTTGGTGTTTTGGAAACTTTGATTTGGGTAATTAATAATGCTATGCACTTTGTTTAATTGAATTATAAAATTGGATTTTGTAATTTAATTAAAATGGGCCTTAAAATTGGATTTGGGCTTTTAAAGTTGTTAATTGGGTTTATTGGACTTTGTTGTACAAAGTTGGTTTAGGCCAAAATTGGTTGGATCCAATTAGGCCCAAAACCGCTTCCAAAAGGCCCAAATGTGACTAATGAACCTTTAAAGTTTAATTGGGCCTAATGGGCCTAAATTAATTTTTGGGCTTATGGGGTAACTCCCGGATTGGATTTTTGTTATTCGGTTTGACCCGAATTGACCAAAAGTCCACGCCTTGAAGAAATTAATTAAAAGCCCATTGGACTTTAATTAAATTAATATTGGATATTAATCGGGATTTGAGACCCGTAACGATTAAATTTGGAATTTAAGTCGTAAAGGTTTATTTAATAAAGTGTAATATTTAATTTAGAATTAAATAGAGAATTAGAATTAAATGCGTATTAAATTGGATTTAATTATGTAATTTAATTTAATTCGTAGAAATTGTACTTTGACTACGTGTTTGCAAAACGAGTTTGACTCGAACAAAATCAAATCGTTGTTTGAACATTGGATGATCACTAATTATCAGATTAATTAATTGGATTAGATTGATTGATAACATGCTTGTATGAATACATGGTTGCGATGCATGAATAATGTATATCGGATGGATATTAGTTGGGTGGGGCAATTTTGGAAATTGTGTAATAAATTTGATTTATTAATTGGACATGCGTGTCCAGCCTTATCACCTCTATTCTCATTGTATTTCTCTTCTCACATATTCCCCTCAATGTAAATGAGGTTTCTTTAGAAGTGTAGTGTAACGGGTAGAAGTAATACAAGTGCTACCTGGAAGAGAAAGAGAGAGATTTGATCTATGATCAATGTAAAATATCCATCCGCATATCATTATTATTTTGTTTCATATGCGTTTTATTATGTGTTTAGAATGCATGTTTAATGGTGTATGATGATGAGACCTTAACAAACATAATAAATTGGTTGCCAATTAGCACGCGAAAAACCCTCGCTCAATATTAAGCGTCTTTCCTTCCATTGAGTGATTCTTACTCAAGATCCGAGACGGCATTGGTTTGTTGGCCAAAGTCAAGGCATTTGTCTGTCGAAGATGTGTTTGAATCACGAAGGCTTTGTTCCATGTCAGTGTCTTATCCAAGTTGTGGTTTGTTGGCCAAATTCAAGACCACTTCTTGTCCATCGACATTGATTACGAAGCTTTCCATGGTCAATGGGTCGCGCTTGACTGGGATCACTAAGTTTGTTGTGCCAAAGCCAAGGCTTAGTTGATTCAGAGGAAATAGGTTAGGTAATACATTGGATGTATTGGCATATATAAGATATATGTTTCGGACTTGGATGTCCCCCTACCAGATCTAGGAATTGGATTGGATCCAATTGATCTTATAGATCTACCTAGTTAATTATCATACAATTTGTTGGCCAAAGTCAAGATTGTGTGATATTTAACGGGATCCTAGCCCACTAGGAAACGCAGTTTCCCGAGTACTCGACAGAGGGTTAGAGGCTCGCCGAAAAATAGTGGGAGGCAAGAATTGAATTTGCAATACTTGTTCAATTACTCGCCACACGCGCTCATTTAAATTATTTCGTCGTTAGATTAAATGTTAGTTGGACTAATATTTAAATTGTTGTTTTAATTAATAGTTGGATTGTATTATAGTTGATTATATATAATTGGATTATATTAATCAATATATTTGAATTAATTAATTTCAGTTTACAGTTGATTTTATAATTGGATTATAGTAATCAATGTAATTGAGGTTAATTAATTTAGATTATATTTGATTATATAGTTGGACTATTATAATCATTATAATAAATAGTATCACAAATCGTTGATTAAATAGTTTAACTATTAGAATCAAGATATAAATGAAAGATTAGTGTTTAAAACATAATCCTGGGTGAAAATGTATTTAAACGACTTTAATTTTCAAATTGGGAATAAATTTCAGGATGGTCCTGGAAAAATAATAAGTTATTTTATTTGATAAAATAATATATTAAGCCTAAGCCCGGAGTTAAGCAAATAAGTGGAACATGATATTTTGAATATTCATGTAATAATAACTTTAGTGCTTAATCCATAATACTTGTCATATAGAATCCTTAATTTCTTTATCAGAACTAAGGATTAGATTCTTAAAGTGTGATATTGAAAATGAAGGATATTCAATAGATTAGATCTTAGAAGTACTTTTAAAATTGCAATAAATAATTCTTGGAGAATTAATGACTATTCTCAAGAAGACAAAGTTAAAGTTTGCAATTAGGCAAGTAGTGCAAGGCACACCTTACTTCGATATTCTAGAAACCCGAGGCTTGGCCAAAGGCGACCAGAATATGGAAAATGCGAAGGCAAAATCATTATAATCTTCTAGGAAGATAAAATGACATATCCCAAGGAGGAATTGAAGACGAGCAAGGCTCTGACTTCAAAAATGATTCTCATAATTATGTTCACAGCTAGTATTAAAATTAGATTTTAGATACTTAGTGTGGTACATAAAATATATATATTGACGTTCAGAATCTGTTTTGAACAGGATACTGACTTCGATTGAGATTTATCTGCGAATTGTAAACGGGACGAAAGTCGCTGTTTTAACCGTAGATACCTAAGTTTAGGAACTACCCTCGGGTGTGTACCTAAAATTGGAAACTGTTATAATGTAACTAGTTTGACTAGAAACATTATCTCTATATCGCGTATAACCCGTTACGGGTGTACCTTTATGTTCTAGAACACTAAAGTGTTTCATTATATAAAGATGATATTGAGATAATCACATAAGATGTGAATAGCAGCATTTATATTTTGAATATAAATAATATCTCAAATATATAACATGACAAATAAATAGCTCAAATTGATTTGATCAGTTAAGAAACTCAAATGTGGCATAGTTGTCAAGGACACTATCAAACAAGACTCGTATATCCGCATTTTTGAAGAGCGGGTACCAGGACTAATTTGATTCCATTCAAATAATGTCTACGAATCTAGTTTATTGGGCAAAGTGCCTCAAACACTATTTATTTGGTAAAAGTATAACTGCCACCGACCTGCTAGCCCTACTTCATGGTGAAGCAAGTGGGCCCATGTCTAGCTAGGCTAGATATGGATATGAATATTTCGTGACCTTTACGGATGTGGCATCACGTATGGTTATGTGTTTCTTTTGAAACACAAATCGGAAACTTTCAAGTTTCGACACGAAATAGACAAACAGATCGGCTAATGTATGAAACCATCACAGTAAGACCGTAATGGAAAATACTTAAGCAATAAGTTTCTAGTATACTTGAAAGAGTATAGTATTCTTTCAAATGAGGACTCCTCCCGGAACACGTCAGTTTGACGGTGTGTCCGAATAGGATTAACCGAATTTTGTTAGACATAATAAGTTTAATCACGAGTCGCTCTGAGCTACCATTTCCTTCAACGGATACGCTAAACAGTGCAAGAACTTATTTAGAATAAGGTTCCATAATAATCTGTTTGACAGATAACATATTAGATATGAACGGGAAAAGAAACCGAGTTTCACATTCCTGTTAATTTGGGTATGCTAGGCATAAGTTTGGATGATACCAAACAAGAACCCAAATAGGATAAGTGCCAAATGTAGGTTATCCTAGGGATACCATGAGTATTGTACTTATACATCTCACCTGAGAACAATTAGATTGTTGCTCACCATGCGGTTTTCCCTAGAAGGAATACCGATATGCAGTGGTAAGTGGGAGGATAGTAAAACTCGATGAAAATCAGAGTAATACTATTAAAAGGCACTGAATCCTAATGGAACACAAATAGTTCATCAATGATGAAACTATTACTATTAATCTTTGAATACACAAGAACCTCGTAAGTCGGAGACAGTCAGAAAACAACCTGGGGTATGAGTTTCTGATCGAACCTCATAAAGATGTCCATATTAATGAGGAATACCAACTGACTACGTATAAGGAAGTGATACAAGGTATTGACTCCCTATTATGGCAAAGTGCCAGATAATCCGAAATGGATTCCATGTATATCAACCAGTTTGGATACTAGTTGATGTACCATAAAGTATTGTGCCTATTGGTACTTTATGAGTCTTCAAGGAAGACGTATGGCAACATACCAACGTACAAAGCTAGGCTTGTAGCCGAAAGGTATCGTTATCAACATTGTGTTGATTACGATTAACATTTTACCTGTTGCCATGGTAAATCCATTTGGATAATGCTTGTTATTCGATCCATGATTGGATTGAAGCAAGCATTAGGTTCTTGGAATTATCGTTTTGATGTAATCATAATGATTGATGATTTAATTCAAAACGAAAAGATTCTTGTGTATATAAGAGGGTTAGTGGGAGTGCACTGACAGTGGCTGTCCTATAAATAATGATAATAATATAAGTCATTTCATGGAAATGATATTCCCATAAAATAACTATCGACGAAAGTTTGTCTTTCGAAATACTCTTCGAGATATCGTACATTGAAAAATGTACGCGACCTGATGTCTCATACGCTTTGAGCATAAGGATTCACAAACAGGCCAATCCGAGTGATAGTCCCTGGATTGATGTTAAGAACATCTATTAGTATCTTAGAGAACTAAGGATGCTGTCTTAGTCTATGGAGAATGAGAACTTGAAGTGACTAGGGTCACTGTAGCAAGTTTCCTATAACCGATAAAGACGACTAAAAGTCGCAACGGTACTATACAGAGTCAATAACGGTACAGTGAGCTGGAAATCTTCCAAGCAAGATACTGTTACCGAGTAAACAACAAATGCGGGTTAATTGCAGCAGCTGAAGCAGCAATAGAAGCCATCTGGGTCAATAACAAATCTAATTAGATTATATATAGTTCTGTTAGCAGCTGAGCTAGGTGTCAGCACAGGCTAAAGAATTAATGGTCTCATCAACGATCCAGATACATACTTCGATATTCATCTGATTCGTTCGGATTATACATCGTGGCGATGTGATGATCGAATAAATCGCATCAGACGTTAATCATGGAAATCCGCTGACGAAAGAATTTCTCAGCAATTTGAGCCAACGGTACATAGTTCGGGTGTCAGAGACTCGAGTGACTGGCTATAGGCCAAGTGGGAGATTGTTTGACAATTATGACCCATAGCGTCATTATTTGTACAGATCACGGTGTTGTTGTACAAATTAACTATGTGACAAAAGAGATTGCACTCTTATCATTTGTGATTAGATCACCTAGATATATAAATGATGAGAGGTCCCTATGATTTGTTCCTGGACAGAGAATGATATGAGACAGTATCAGTCCACGAAGGATAAATCATTAAATATCCCTAGTCAGAGTATTATCGAGATTGGACATCGATAAATACGTAAAAGACTAGTATTACACTTGTGCGCATTTTTGAGGGCACAACGACATAGTTCTCATATATTTGGGTATATGATACTCATACAAGTGTAATAGGAGGTTGTGTTTTACCGATGGTACGGGAAACAGCTTCGCTCTGGATAGACCCCCCGCGGAATCCCATTGGTAGTATGACTATGTGTCTATGGGAGTCTGCAATCAGGGTAGGTGTATTTGGTCTTAACCTGAGACTTGCACCGCTAATACATACGACAATCAATATACTTTAGTTGAGGTCGTCCAGGGCTTTAACCGGTTCTGTGTACGCCGATGCTGGGTATATTGAGAATCGTAGTGTGTTGGGTGTGATGTCAAGACGGAAGTGTCACTCCAGTCATATGGAGATGATGGTCACGTAGGATACAGAACTCGTTCTCTTAAATGCTCGAGCTATCGGGATATTATGACAAGGTCATGAATATCCGATTATAGAGACTAGTTACCAGACATCCGATATGTGCTTCGTACGGGGCAGACACAATTCCAGCCCCAGGCCTAGCACGTGAACATCCGATACTGGACAGAAATACGCAATACTTCGGTATACTACGCTTGATATAGATCTCATATTCCTATAAGGATATTTCCGGAGAATTGGGTAGGCATGGCGCTTTGCTAGAAGCCAACCTTGTCTTGTAAATCGGTATAAACGTAGTACGAGGTACTTACGTGTTCGGATAGTCCGACGACCGTATTTACTGCCAACATATCTGGGGATCTCATGGGTCGCTTCCCGAAGATTCACCGATGATGTATGACTCGCACTTTAATTAATCTGGGATTAATTAGAAGAGAGATAAAATTAATTTGGGATTAATTGCAGAGATATTTTATCTGGATAAAATACTAATTAAAGAGAGAGAACGATTAATTTGGAATTAATCGATAAAATTAATATATTCGATATATTAACTGAAATTAGATTTCGACGCGGAATTGAAATTGGATTTTAATTCGGGCGAACGAATTAATTTAGAATTAATTCGTTATCGATGTGAATAGTGATTTCGCTAGGCGTAATCATTTAATTACGACGCGATGAAAATTCGTTAATTTGGAATTAGCGAACCCAAGCTCGAGAGTGATTGCGAGCGCATTCGTATTTCGAATTCGAGCGCGGCACGTAAGTCACATCAAGCGTCAAATCGCTAGTCCCATCAATCGTCAAATCACTTGTCACTTTGAGTGATGTGACATGACATGTTATCACTTTATTAAAGTGACTTGATGTGAATAGTGAAAGATGTTGGAAAGCTTTATTGCTTTTTGCTTTTTGACTTTTGAATTAAAGTAATGTATATCTTTTATTTAATTTACTTGGTAAATAAAATAAAATATATATATACAAAAAGCTTTTTTCTCTCTCTCCAACCAATTGTAGTTCACGATTTTGGGAACCAAATTTTTCCCTCTCTTTTCTTCTTCTTCATCTCACGGCTTGGAGCCATTTTTGTTTCTTCAATTTTGGTTTGACCGAAAATAATGGAAGAAGATTAGTGCTAGCACACAAATGGGTTAATACAAAGGTGATAGGGAAGTTTTTTCATGAGCATGGAATCCCTTTTTGAAGCTTGAAGCTTGGAGCTTCCATGGAGTCTTCAATGGCCGAATTTTTGAGGTTCAAAGAGGAGCAAAAACGTGCAGCCCACTGCCTTGGGAGCTCATTGACGTGACCTTAAAGAGGAGGAGAAGGCTTGTGTTCTTTTATGCATCAAATCCAATCATTGTGAGTATATGTTTCCGCCATTATCCTTTGATGTATTCATGCGTTTTTATGCTTGATTTTGATGATTCTTGGGACCTTATAAGAACTCAACATAAGGAGTATCTTTGTATATTTTTATTTCAAGTTATAATGGAACGTGAAGAAACCTAACACTATGAGACATAATCACCCCTCAACATGGGAAAGCGATGGATAAGAAGAAAGTAATGATACCTTTAGTAAGACTATTAAAGGATTTATATTATAAAAGGAAGTGAGGAACTTGAGGTATATTTAAAACCAAGGAAAACAAAAGGTTATTGACTATGGTACAAAGTATAATAGAGATATGATAGCTGTAAGGAATCACAGAATCCAAGCGATATCTAAGAGTTGGTAATAACCTAGCCAGAGAAATAAGAGATGAAAATAAGCAATTCATGTAGGACAGCCGTGGATAGACCTATATTAGCATAAATGCAACTAGATCATTTGAGATTCTACAAGTTGAAGATATTTTCCTGAAGACAAATATAGAATGAATAGTTATCGAAGAAGTCTTAAGAGAAGTATTAAGCTTTAAAGGAAAGAAAGAAATAAGAAAAAGACAATCATAGAGTGTCAGATAGAAAGAAGTAAACCCTGGATACCAGTTCAAGAAGAATAAGAGTTCAGACCTTAAGAAATAAAGTTATATCTTGCTACATTTCTATATAAGAATGAAAAGTTCTAAAGAGAACTTCAAGGAATTACACTTTCAACTGTGTAAACCAAATAAGGTATATCAGGCCAAGAAATTCCCAGAAGTTGCAGTATCAAGTTTAGTATCAGAAGGATTCGAGAACGAATCCTATTTAAGGGGAGAGAATTTATAACGACCAGAAATCTCAATTACTGTTATGTCGTGAGACGAGTGATTACATAATATAAAATTATGGTTGGACACATATACACTCCTGAGATGACTTTGGGAATAATCAATAAACTCCTCGAAATTCCGATACGAAATTGTATGATGTTCCATTTTGGATAACCTCTAGTATTTGGGCCATAACTTTCCCATAAAAACTCCAATTTTTTTGAATTTTATATCTTCGGAAATGTAGATCAAGACCTACAACTTCCACGTTGAATATTTTTCCAAAATCTAACCAGAAATAGATCAAAATATAGGTAATAAATCTGGATGAATAGTATTATGGACCCATCTAGAAAAATCTCAAACTTTCTCAAATTTTCTAAACTTTTCTTCATTAATACTAATTACAAATAACCCCTAGTATAAAAAGGGGGTACTATTCAACAATTCACAAAAAAAAATTAGAAAATAGAAATAATGAAGAAAACGTGAAAGATGGAGAGGAGAAAGGAATAAGAAGGAGAAGATATGAAGAATAATGAGAAGAAAGAAAGAACAAGAAAAAAAGGCAAAATACTAATACATCAAGCAAAAAAAGAGTGTAGCAATCATGAAAAACTTGGAAGATGAAGAAAATCGCAAGAAATGAGATAGGACCAACTTGATCCAAAACTTGGATTGTGAAATTTTATAAGTTTGATGCCATGTTAGAGTAATTGGCCTGCTAGGGGATGCATTTAATTGGTTAGTAAACAAAGAAATATATGGTATGATGAAATATCCAAAATTTTTGAATCATAAGTATTGGATTAAAAAACAAAAATGATTAGATTAAACAGTTATTTGATGATGAGATGGTGGTATAAAATATGTGAAATTGAAGTTTAATGAGATAGATTGTGTATTGGTTTTGAATGAAGTGTTGGTGATACTATTGGATAAACCAGATGTGTAGAAGTAAGTGTTGGAAAATCTGAAAAATAGCTGCGCGTCGCAACGCGTAAGAGGGTAGCATCGTGACGCGTACTGAAAAGTTCAGGCAGATTCGTTTCTGGAATGCCTGCGTCGCGACGCAAACTGTAAATTTTCAGGTATTCATTTATGCAATTGCGAGCATCACGACACGCAAGGCCTTACGTCAGGACGTGAATACCAAAATTTCTCCAAATTGGTTTTAATTCATTGCAGTTCCACCCCAGCGTGTTAGAGGCCATCCTAAGGGTCTCGTATCAGTTCGTGTATACGCATTACATCATGATATAAATATGATATGCCTTGAAATAATAAAAGTGCTTGAGTGGATAAACTTAGTTTAATTCGGAATATGTTCCCCAGCCTACTTTCTAATCAAAGTTATCAATTAAAAGTTATTACAGGAACCATGATCCATTCGACAAGCGAAGAAATATAAGCGGGATTCCAAATCAATGAGTGGACACTTTCCTTTTAAGTTGATTGTCATTATGTTATTTTTCATATCAGACTTTTTTTTACGCACTTAGGGCATTAGCTAGTTTTATCACATTTATTTCATGAAAGAATATGTTTTAAGAAATGTTTAGAATAAGTAATTTTAAAAGCTTGAGATTTATGATTTTCGAGGCATAGGGGAAAAACCCACCTCAGTATGTAACTTATCACAGATATGGAGTTGACGGAGAGGATATGTGCACATGTAGAGGACTGGGGGGACGGCTATATGTAATGCCCCTAGATCCTAGTCCAGGACTAGGGATGAAAAATGCCCCTAGATTTTAGATTCAAAGCTTGGAGGGTAGTATAGATCCACACCATCAGTTCTAGTTCAGTGGCTTGGGGGACGGCGATTCGTAACGCCCCAAGATCACTAGTTTCAGGTCCAGATAATGGCATGCTTTGAGGGACGGCGATATGTAACGCCCTAATGTCATGAATTTTCACTCCTGGCTCTAGTTAGGCGTATGTGGGACGGTGATACGTAACGCCCCCATGCATTAAGTTTTTCAGAAACAGTTTTTAGAGACAGATATTTCAGAAATAAGTTTTTAGAATAGATCTTTTAAATACAGGTTTTCAGAACCAGATTTTCAAAGACATATTTCTGAAAAGTTTTCCAGAAAGAAAGTCGGTTTCAAGTAATAGAAGAGATTTCAAAAAAGATAATTTGAGATGAAATTGATTTTAAAACCATGGATTTTCACAAGCACTTTTAGGTCTACTTTTATATTGTCCACTCACTTAGATTGTTTAAACGATCTAACTCTCCCCACTCCCAGTTTCTCTATTTTACAGGTATTCCCGCAGTACGAGCTCGAGAGGATGGATACTGATGGCAGTCACTAGAGGATTTAGTCCACCAGATCGAGTCAGAGTTTAGTTCAGACAGTGTCAGAGAATGTCTTGTAGCATATAGTTTATTTAGTAAAGAATATGCATATAAGGAGTTATAAGTGTTCATTACTAAAGTTGCGATGTATAGTGAATTTGAGTATTTAGTTTGAAAATCATTATGCATTCATGAGATTGAGTTAGGCATCGGTCCCGTGCATGAATTTATACATGAGAAGAGTTTAATATTGTTAGAAAGTCAGAGGCTCAGGGGGATAGTACGGCCTATTCCCTACCGGTTGTATTTCCCGGATTGAGGATGTTACATCCAAACAGTGAATGGGTCACTGTTTGGGTAGCCCATGAACGGTCCAAGTACTATTGGGGCTGACTTGGGCAGCCTCCGTGTGTATTGGTTGGTCAGTTCGGGCAAAAATATATTTTATATCATTTTGTGGAAAAAACGTTTTCGTAAAAGTTTCGCAATGTTTTCTAAATTATTTATATTATTATTTGATAAAAAAAATATAATATGTTTAGCTGAAATATGAATCAATTATTCATATTGGATATTGAATAATTTATTCGGTAATTTTAAAAATTTTAAAGTTACGATGTCACCAGAATCGCGCCTTCCGCTGCACTTGACCCCAATAAAATGGTATCAGAGCGAGTCTGATCCTACATTTATTACATTTTTCGTGCTTGATATATGATATTTAATCCAATTTTATTATTTCTACATGCATGTGAAATTAATTTGATTAATTTTGGATTGTTTGACATTAGGAAAATCCCCATTTAATAAGGCATTAAAGTGACTAGAATTATGAATACTTATCTTGGTCCGCCTTGTCAGTACAGATGCGAATGATTTCCTGATGCAGTATTTATATCATGCCAAAGCTATGTAACTATGGCTGATGATAGTTCATTTGCACCGGAAGAATTTATATGATAAGAGACAAATTCAAGTGAAAGTGGAAATCTTGAACGTGCCAAAGTTGTCAGGACTACATCGGTAGCTTGAATTTTTCATTGACAATTGAAGCCTTGATACGCCTCATGTGAATGTGCCAAGGCTGTCACAATGAGAAACGGTCAGGACCAAAATCTGGAGTCACGGTGAGTGTGATTGACTATGAGTTGGCTACCTGTGAATATATGTAGGCGAGAACGTGCCAAAGCTGTGAGTCGAAATATATTCATGGGGTCTACTTTCCATTATGGAATTCGATTTAATTATTGAATTCTCATTTTTCGCTGGGGATTACGGTATTACGTAAAGTAGTGGGAGACATTTCTGGGTTAAAAATCCATAACTAAGACAGTGTGTAATATTATGAAAATTTTCGCTTATGTTTTCCCCCATGCCTCAAGATCATTGAAAATTTTCTTTTGAAATCATCTATTTTCTAAATTATTTCTCAAAGCATTCTTCATCAAAAATAAATTTGGCTAACGCCAAAAATATGAAAAAAATAAATCTGATATTTAAGTACAACATAATATAAAAGATCAACTTAAGGAAAGTGTCCACTCACAGATTTGGAGTCCCGTTAACATAACTTCACTTCACCGAATGAATTTTTGGTTCATGCGATAACCTTTATAGGTAGCTAGATTAGAATATGAATCATGGATTGTACTTCGAAATTATCGTCGTTATATGATATCCTACGTTTATGACATGATAAATTATGTGTGTATGAGATGATGCAAAACTCTAAGGGTGGCCTTGAACATCTTCGGTTACAATTGGAAGGGTTAAATCTGATTCTATAAATTGGTCGTGCATCTCGATGCCAGACATTACGCGTCGCGACGGCTATTGGTTCAATCCTGAGGCAGAGCCTTTGCTTGCTCCGCGTCGTGACGCTAAGCTTTGAGGGTCACGATGTCCACTCAATCAGACCTAGGCAGTGAGCACCTTATGATGACGTGTCATGATACCGGGGTTCGAGAGTAGCGACGCTGGCCTGATTTCAAGGCCAAAAACCAACTCCTCAAAGACAATGCTCACCAATTCTAATTCCACCACTCTAACACCCTTATATAGGTGCTTTTCCAAACTTCTATATCAACACAGAAGAAGCATATTCAATTCTCAATTTCTTCATATACCAATTATACACCTCAAAATACAAGAAACATATTCAATCCCTCTTAACACACTCACAAAGACCTTAATTCATATTAATATTATCATAACAGTCTCCAAAATACATGTAAGCAACAAAATCAAAGCCAATTAGGCAATTATAAATTTTAGGGTTTATAAGGTGTGAATTTGGGTTTCATTTTCCTTACTCAAAACTGAAAAATAAGAAGATGAAAATAGAAAGAAAGTTTACCATGCTTGGAAATGTGCTTGGGAGGATCAAATGAATTGAGGTTGAAGATAAGAGAATGAGAAGAAATGATTTTTCCTCCCTTCTAAGACTTTCACGTTTCATTGATGAAAGAGAGAGTGAATAGTGTCTAATTTATAGACAATGGCTGATTTTTGTGTTATGAGATGAGTGGTTGTGATGGTGCCACATCACTTAAATCTAGGTTATTCTCAAAATCATTGTAGCATTCGTGGAATTTGTGTTGTTTGACATATTTTTATTCGAACTTGAAAACATATCCAACGTGGAAGTTGTAGATCTTGGTCTTAGTGTTTTTATGATATAAATTTCATAAAAATCGAAGATCTTATGAAAATGTTATGGCCCGAATACCATGGGCTGTCCGGAGTGAAACATCGTACCATTTCATATCAAAATTTCGAAGGATTTACTGATTCTCTCCAAATTCATTTAATGAGTGTATATGTGTTCAAGCATATTTTATATTATGTAACACTTATCCCATAATATATCAGTAGTCGAGATTATCGATCGTTACAAATTTTTCCCTCCCCTTAAATAGGATTCGTCCTCGAATCTCTTTTGATGCTAAACTATTTAGGCTCAACTTGGTGTGAAAGTATCTGTCATATGCTACTTTTATCTTCCTTTACTTTTTTCTAATATTTTGCTCAAGAACTCGATACTATAACTTCTGGGAACTTTTTATCTTGATATACTCTATTCAATTCTTGTAGACGAATGCTTAATCTTGGGGGTTTGTGTCATATCTCTAACCTTTTCGCAGGGGTGTCACTCTTAGTGAAAGTTATCTTTCATACAATTCTATCCATCGCTTATTTCATACTATATAACGTCTTGCATGGTGTACTAGAAATACTCAATCCCTCATGATTTGGGCTTAAGTTCTCTTCAAACTGGTATTTGTATCAATTGCTCTTTTTTTCTGATACTTTATGACTGTATTTTACTTAATTGCATACTTAAGTTATAAAATCCTTCCTGAATTTAATGCATTCATGCCAATAGGGGCATATCCATGACCGTTCCAATTGAATCATTTTTTAGCCTTTATATTTCTTTCCGTGATAATACTAATTCTTGATATCACATAGGGCTTCTCTTACTCCTCCCTCTTAATGTATCACTACTGTACTTGGTACTTTAACCGATTATTTTACTTCTTCTGACTTCAAGTATAGTTCGAATTTCATCCCTTCTTATCTAGTGCCCATTCATTATTGGTGGTGATTATGCTTCCTATCGGACAATCCTTGTTTCTAGTAAAAACAATCACACTTTATACATCCCAATTTCACTTACTCAACCTGAATTTGGCATTCATCCTCTTAACTTTACTGTTTAACTATCTCATTTCCTTTCTACTAGCTTTCAATCACTAATGGCTCTGTCTTTTACGTCCTTTTTATCTCTACCAATATGTGGGACTTAGTACCTTATACTCAAGCTCTCTATATACCCTAGGTTCATCATCAGAGTTTTCTGATATTCTAACTCCAAGATATTACTCCGTACTGTTAATCGTCAACACTAACAACTTGGTTCTGGTCATTGCTTATATACTTCTCGTTTCTTCTCATTTCTTATTTGATGAAATTTTCAATCTTATCTCAACACTGAGAAGTTTACTATTCCATAGCACTGCTAAACTTAACTATGGAAAGTTTATTTTAGTACTTGTGTACCTCTGTCATTATTTATTTAATATCTTCTTTATCCTCGTCTTATTTCGACAGTTATATCTCCTAGTATTCTATTAGTCTTTTATCTTCTTTTCTGCTCTATTCTATACTTGGAACTTCTGAGGTATATGTTTATGTTTCCTTGTCCAAACGGTATCATCTTTTACATGTCCTTAGTCCTGTCTAGCACCGATTCTTTCGCAATACGTTATTGCTTAACTAATACTTTCTCCATTAATCATCTCGTGTAGACTATCTTTCTTCTAAATCTTTTACTTACTATCATTTTCTCATTTTACTTCGTTCTTGTAGTATATCTGAAGATTTTTATATCTCGATCTACTTTACTATGTATTCACTTGCTTCCGGGAGTATCTTTGAGGTGAAAACTGAGGCCATTCTTTGCTGCTGCCGTCTATCGAGGGTTGGGAGAGTGGGGATTGGTTCTGACGCCTTCCTGGTGGTGGTGATCTCATTAGCTACCCATGTTGTGGTTGTTCTTGTTGTTTATCTATAAGCCTAGGACTCTAGTGTTTACCCATCTGGCGTCGACTCTCGTACTAAAGTTCTTCTACTGGATACTACATGAGTTTCCTTCTTTAACTTCATTCCTGGTTCATTTTCTGACAATTGATCATATTACCTCTCATTGTGAACCTCTTTTAGGGTTAAGCTCTTTGAAAACTTTATCATGCTGCCTTCGTAATTCTTCCTACAAATCTTAGTTGCTTAATTGTCTTAAGTTATTACTCTTCTAGAAAGTTCTACCTCAACTAGGATTGATTAAATTTTCTTTTTACTAATACTTTTGGATCGAATGTTACTTCCTTATTAGTTCTTTTTATTCTGATATAAAGGGGCTCTTTATAGATCATATCTCTATTTCTTGTGGTCGTTCTCTGCATTTCTTACTCTGAATCCTTACTTCACTAAGCCTTTAATTTCTCGAAGGGTTTCCGTTCTACAATAAGGCGGTTTGTTTATTTTAGACCTAGCTAGTCATATAATGAATTTCATTCACTCCATCTCATACAAGATATTACAATCTCACACTTCTTATCTAGGTTTCGTTAAACTCCCTAGTTTGGCTATTTAGTCGTCTCGTGATCTATCCACTTCATCATATATTCTTCTTTACTTTTTAAACTTTTTGCTGAGTTCTAAGTTGAGGGTCGAGTACATGCATTCCAAAGAGATCTAAAAATACGCATTTCTGTTATTTACTGAAGCTCAGTGATGGTCTGGTTAGGTGTCTATGTACTTAATAGAGTAGAGCTACTGGAAGGAAGAGTTGTCATTCACTCTGTCGGGACCTGGGTTGATTACTACATATCTTAGGATTCCATACCTTTTGTCACATATTCTGAGGTTTCCACTATCATTTCTATCTTTAAACTATATTATCTATGTTACTATACGTACTGATCTCGTTTATTACTTTCCTCATCTCCCTTTAATATCTCCATAACTATCTCTTGGCTCTAAACGGTGCTGTTGAGGCTAGTGCCGGTTCATTCTTCTGGGCTTCTTTCTAAAATTTTACTCTCTGCTCTTGCTATAGGCTATAGTTATACCATTTAATCTTGCTTTCGTAGTAGTACTATTGTTAACTCCTGAATATCTCCAATCCCATAAGTTTGTCCTTTTAACATTTCACGAATTTCTATTGGCATTGGTGTGATCTATGGATTCTACTACATTTGTTTTATTCTGTGGACTTCTACTGGTATTGTAAGCCTTATATTGGCTTGTCTAGATTCTTGAACTATGTTAGGTTCTCTTCTTTCTAACTTTAAAAAATTTCCTTGGACCTTTGCTGGGTGATCTACATTTCAAGGCCTCATGTTTCTGTCATAGGATAAACTCTCGTCGAGCTTCCTTACTGTTGGCAGTAAATCCAGTCGTCGGACAATCCGAACACGTACGTACCAAGTACTATATTTTTACCGATTTACGAGACAATGTTGGCTTCTAGCAAAGCATCATGCCTACCCAATTCTCCAGAAATATTCTTAAAGGAATATATGATCAATATCAGGCGTAGTATATGTAGTATTGCGTATTGCGATCCAGTATCTGATGTCACATGCAAGGCCTGGGGCTGGAATAGTGTCTACCCCATACGAAGCATATATCGGATCACAAGCAACTAGTCTCTTTATTATCGGATAATCATGACCTAGTCATATTATCCCGATGGTTGCAACCTTTTAGAGAACCAGTTCTGTATCCATGCGTGACCATCATCTCCATATGACTGAAGTGATACTTCCGTCTTGACATCACATCCAATACACTACGATTCTCAATAAACCCAATAGAGGCGTACACAGAATCTGTTAAAGTCCTGGACGACCAAAACCAAAGCGTATTGATTGTCGCAAATACTAGCGATGCAAGTCTCAGGTTAAGACCAAATACACCTACCCTGATGCGGATTCCCATAGACACATAGTCATACTACCAATGGGATTCAGTGGGTTTTATCCAGAGCGAAGCTGTTTTCTGTACCATCGATAAAACACAACCTCTTATCAGACTTGCATAAGTATCCAATACTTAAATACATAAGAATTATGATGTTACGCTTCCATAACACGCACAAGTGCAATACTACTCTATTCCGCATTATCGATGTCCAGTCTCGATAATACTACGACTATGGATATTTAATGATTAAATCTTTATGGATTGATACTGTCTCATATCTTATCAATCCGGAAATAATCATAAGGACTTTCATCATTAACACATTTAAGTAATCTAATTACGAAATGATAAAAGGTAATTTCCATTGCTACATAATTAATTTGTACAAAAACACAATGTCTTTTACAAATAGTGACGCTATGAGTCATAATTGTCCAACAATCTCCCACTTGGCCTATAGCCAGTCACTCAAGCATCTAACACCTGAACTATGTAAATATCGCTCAAACTTCTGCTGAGGAATGGCTTTCGTCAGCGGATCTGCAATATTGTCCTCTGATGTGACCTTCTCGATCTTCACATCGCCACGATGTATGATCTCACAAATCAGATGGAAACGTCGAAGAACATGCTTGGATTGTTGATGAGAACGCAGTTCCTTAGCCTGCGCTATAGCCTCATTATTGTCACAATATAATGGAACGGGTTCAGCTGCTAACGGAACTACTCCTAATCCAATTAGGAATTTACGGATCCAAACTGGCACTTTTGCTGCTTCAGCTGTAGCAATATACTCCGCTTCTGTCATTGAATCAGCAACAGTCTCTTGCTTGGAAGATTTCCAGCTCACTGTTCCGTTATTCAAACAAAATATGTACCCGGATTACGACTTATAGTCGTTTTTTTCGGTTTGGAAACTTACATCGGTATACCCAGTTACCTCAAGTTCTCCATCTCCATAGATTAAGAAAGCATCATTAGTTCGTCTATGATACTTAAGGATATTCTTAACCGCCATCCAGTGACCTTCACATGGATCGGCCTGATAGCGACTACACATGCTCAAAGCATAGGAGATATTAGGTCACGTACATATCATGGCATACATGATCGATCTGACTGCTGATTCAAATGGTATCTGACTCATACTGTCTCTCTTATATTGAGTTTTAGGACACATCTCCTTAGATAGAGTGACACCATGTGACACTGGCAACAGTCCCCTCTTGGACTGATCCATGTTGAATCTCTTCAACACTTTGTCAATGTATGTACTCTGGGAGAATCCAAGCAGCTTTCTAGATCTATCTCGGTAGATATTTATTCCTAGAAAAAAGGCTGCTTCTCTCAGATCTTTCATGGAGAATTTCAATGAAAGCCAAGCTTTCACCGACATTAACATGGGAATGTCATTGCCAATAATCAATCCATCATCAACGTAAAGGATAATGAATGTCAGTGCTCTCCCACTAACCTTCTTATATACACAAGGCTCATCCTCTCTGTGAACGAAATCATATTCTTTTATGATCACATCAAAGCATTGGTTCCAAGAACGCGATGTTTGCTTCAATCCATAAATGGATCGATTTAACTTATAAACCTTGTTTGTAAGTTGCGGCACGAAAAAACCGTCAGGTTGTTGCATATAAACATCCTCCAAAAGGTTTTTGTTAAGAAAAGCAGTTTTGACATCCATCTGCCATATCTCGTAATCGAAATATGCAGCTATAGCAAGCATTATCCGAATGGATTTAATCATGGCAACGGGTGAGAAAGTTTCATCGTATCGACACCATGTCGTTGATGATACCCCTTCACTACAAGCCTAGCTTTGTATGTTTGTACGTTGCCATCCATGTCGATCTTCTTCTTGAAGACCCATTTGCATCCAATAGGCTTTACGCCTTCAGGTGCATCAACCAGTGTCCAAACTTAGTTGGTGTACATGGAATCCATTTCGGACTTCATGTCCTCTTGCCATAAAGCGAAATCGATATCTTGTATCGCTTCCTCATACGTAGCCGGTTCGTTATCCTCAATGAGATTAATATCTACATGAGGTGAGATCAGAAACCCATACCTCTCAGGTTGTTTCCTAACTCTCTCCGACCTACGCGGTCCTTGTGTAATCGAAGATTGTGGTACAGCTTCATCCCTGATGAATTGTTCATGTTCCGTTGAGGATTCAATGCCAGGAACAGTATCACTTTGATTTTCATCGAGTTCTACTTTCCTCCAACTTACCACTGCATTTAGGAATTCCTTCTCAATGAAAACCGCATGTAGAGCAACAAATACTTTGTTCTCTTGTGGGTGATAGAAGTAATATCCTTTGGTTTCCCTAGGATATCCTACAAATTGGCATTTATCCGATTTGGGTTCAAGTTTGGTACCTTCCAAACGTTTGACGTATACCCAACATCTCCAAATCTTCAGGAATGAGAAACCCGGTTTCTTTCCTGTCCATATCTCATACCGAGTCTGTTGAATAGACTTTGAAGGAACCTTATTCAAAATAAGTATTGCACTGTTTAATGCATATCCCCAGAAGAAAATAGGTAGCTCAGTGCGACTCATCATAGACCTTACATGTCTAATAAAGTTCGGTTTCTCCGTTCGGACACACCGTTTAATTGCGGTGTTCCTAGAGGAGTCCACTGTGAAAGAATAACATATTCTTTCCAGTAGTCAAGAAACTCATTGCTTAAGTATTCACCACCACAGTCCGACCGTAATGTCTTAATACTTTTACCGGTCTATTTTTCAACTTCGTGTCGAAATTCTTTGAATTTCTCAAAAGTTTCCGACTTGTGTCTCATAAGAAACACATAGCCATAACGCGATGCATCATCCGTAAAGGTTATGCAGTATTCGTATCCACCTCTAGCCTGGCTAGACAAGGGCCCACAAACATCACTATGAACTAGGGCTAACAGTTCGGTGGCACGCACACTTTTACCGCTAAAAGGTGACTTAGGCATTTTTCCTAATAAGCAAGATTCGCAGACGTCATATGAATTTGGATCAAATCTGTCCAAGTACCCACTCTTCGAAAGTGTGGATATGTAAGTCTTGTTTATGTGTCTCAGATGACAATGCCACATATAAGTTTCATCTTTATGACTTACTTTAAGCCTTTTGTTTGTTACAGAATATTGTTGAGATTGATTTATATTCAAAATATAAAGACCATTATTTACAACAGCAGTGCAAATTTCTATATCATTTTTATACATAAAACACCCAGTGTTTCGAAATACAAAAGTATACCCACATTGGGATAACATAGACACAGAAATAATATTCCTAGTCAAACTAGGTATATAATAACAGTCCAAAAGTTCAAGTACATGCCCCGAGGGCAGTTCCAAAACAAAAGTGCCAACGGACAAAACGGAAACAGATGTCTCATTTCCAACACGCAGATCAATCTCCTCTGACGCCAGTTTCCTGCTAATCCGCAGATCATGTACAAAAGTACAAATGTGAGTACCACAACCAGAATCAAAAATCCAATTTTTAAAACTAGAAGTAGTCATGTTTATTTCTATAACAAACATACATGAGGCCGGTGCCTTGCCCGCCTTTATCTCCTTCTGGAGTGCCTTGTACTCGCTGTAGTCACGCTTCCAGTGACCCCGCTTCCCGCACTGGAGGCAAACATCCTGAGATTTATCCTTAGGCTTCCCAGAAGCCTTTGGCGTTTTGCCTTTGTCCTTCTTTTTCTTCTTCTTCTTGATACCTCCAGTCGCCCTAGGCCCAGCCCTCGGAGTCCGAGATGTAGAAGCGAAGTGCGCCTCGCACTTCTTTCCCTTAAGAAGTTCCTTTTCTGCCTCACGCAGCGTGGACATCAGCTCTTCAAGAGTCTGCTCTTAGTTCATCATGTTGTAGTTCATGATGAACCCACTCCAAGTGTCGGGGAGAGACTGCAAGATCAAATCTATAGAGGTCTCTATCTCAAAGACAATCCCCATTTTTCCAAGCTACTCAATATCGGCAATCATCTGTGTCACGTGATGTTCAATAGATGTACCCTCCGGCATCCGAGCACGGAAAGCTTCTTCTGTAACTCATATCTCTGCGATCTAAGATTAGATCAGTGTAGATCATTCAACTTCGCCAACATAATATAGGGATCCAATCCCTTGTTCTGTCGACGGAATTGCTGAGTCATAGCAGCAATCATGATAGATTGAGCAGTTGCGTTGTCATCACTATGTGTCTTCCAAAGATCTAGCTCGAGCAACTGATCAGATCTGGGCTTAGGCCCAAGAGGTCTCTCTATAATATATAGCAGCCTCTTGGATCCAAGGACTATCCTTAGATTCATGTCCCAATCGGAAAAGTTAGTCCCGTTGAAGATATTATCGCCCATGATAATGTCACGGACACTACTCTTTCTAGTAATTTTAATTGTGATAATCTAATTATCCAATTAACAATGTAGGGTATAGTCTAACTGTTACAAGAAAAATAACATTATATTAGTCCAACTAATAAAATAATTTTGATGAAATATTTGAAAGCACGTAAAGCTAAGTATTTGAACGAAATTGCAAATTCAATACTAGCCTCCCACTATTTTTCGGCGAGCCTCTAACCCTCTGTCGAGTACTCAGGAAACCCAGTTTCCTAGTGGGCTAGGATCCCGTTAAATAACGCACAACCTTGACTTTGGCCAACAAGCTGTATGATATTTAACTAGGTAGATCTCGAAGATCAATTGGATCTCATCCAATTCCTAGATCCGATAGGTGGACCTCCAACTCCAAAACATATATACAATATATATGCCAATATATCTAATATATTTTCCTAACCTTTTCCTCTGAATCAACTAAGCATTGGCTTTGGCACAACAAGCTTAATGATTCCAGTTAAGCGGGACCCATTGACCTTGGAAAGCTTCGTAATCAATGTCGATGGACAAGAAGTGATCTTGACTTTGGCCAACAAATCACAACTTGGTCAAGACACCGATATGGAACAAAGCTTTCAAGATTCAAACACATCCGCAATTGACAAAGGTCTTGACTTTGGCCAACAAACCAATGCCAATTTTGGATCTTGAGTAAGAATCACTCAATGGAAGGAAAACGCTTAATATGTTTTGATGGTTTTTCGTGTAAATTGGCAACCAATTTATTATCTTTGTTAGGTCTCATCATCATACACCCTTAAACATGTATTCTAAACACATAATCAGGTGCGAAAGTAAATTAATAACGATATGCGGATGGATATTTAACAACTTGTTCCTAGAACAAATCACTCTTTTTCCTCTCCCCGGCTAGCACTATTCTACTTTTACCCAACTACATAATACAATAATAGAAACCTCATTACATTGAGGGGAATTAGGTGAGAAGAGAATACAAAGAAATAATGAGAGATAAGGCCGGTCACGCAGGTCCAATTTATAAATTCCAAATTTACAACAATTTCAAAAATTGCCCTTTCCCTTCTAATATCCATCCGATATATGCTATTCATTCAACACATCCATATATTCATTCATAGCATGCAATTCAACCAATCTAATCCAATTAATTAGTCTTTGAATTATGTGATCATCCAATGTTCAAAAAACGATTTGATTTTGCGCGAGTCCAACTCGTTTGAGAATAAGTACTCAAAGTACGAATTCTTGAATTATATTGAACTACTTGTTAAATCTAATTTAATTTGTATTCAATACTAATTCATTTATTTAATTCCAAATTAAATAACTACACATTTTAATGCAATTTAACGACTTAGATTCCAAATCTAATCTAATCGGGTCTCAAAACCCAACTAACATCCAATGTTTGTTTAATTAAAGTCCGATGGGCTTTCAATTGATTTCATAAGGCATGGGCTTTGGTAAATATAGGTCAAACCCAATTACCAAGCCCAATTAAGGAATCACCCTCATTTGCCAAGAAACAAATTTCGGCCCATAAGGCCCAATTAAACTTTTAAAGCACATTTGTTATATTTGGACTTAATGGAATGATTTAGGCCCAATTTGGATCCAATCCAATTTGTCTAAACCAACTTGGCCCAACCAAGCTCATTTTGCCCAAATACAACACTTTCAAGCCCAATTCAAAATCAAGCCCAATTAACCAAATTTTAAAATTCCAAATTTTATAATTTAATTAATTAAGTGTAATACATCAATTAATTACCCAAATTAATATTTCCTAAATACAATTTAACTAATTAATTATGTATCCTTTTATTCAATTAATGTCTGACATTCTTGAATCAAAAAATCAACTCATTACATGTCATAAGGCTCTCGGCATTCAAGGGTTATTTTGTCCGATTTTGTTTTCAATCCGATTGAATTTTAAATCGACATTTCCCAATCATTTCAAGTCATCCAATGATCAACGAAACAAAAAATACCAAGACCTTAGGGTAATTACTACATTCGGCCAAGCCAATGTATGGGCTAAAATTTGATCCAATCAATATTTCAAGAAATTGATCATATACAACTTCATAAAATCATCATTCAAGCATACTCAATCAATCAATTTTATCAAATCATGCTCAAAATGATTTTACCCAAATTTTACCCTAATTCATTTCATGCTTAAATTGGCTCATAGATACCATTGTTGGGTTTCTAGGTTTAGTCCCAAGATCAAATCAAGCATAAAATGTGAATGAATAACAACGAAGAGTGGCGGAAACACACTTACATTGATCGGTTTATGGATGCGTCAAACAATAAAAAATTTCTCCAAGATTCGACCAAGGTACTTCTTCAAGAAATGTTGTCCAAGCTCCAAGCTTTTGTGGATTCCAAGCTCTTGAATTAGTTTCCATAACACCTTGTATGATTCCTTGATGAGTGCTAGCTCTATGAAAAGTTTTGCAACAAAATTCTTCTATTTCTTTCTTCAAAATTTCGTTGATGAAGAAGAAAAATGGGGACAGTTTTCTTTGCAAGGTTTCGGTCAAAGAAAGCTTTGAGTGACATATACCAAATACACTTTTGGTATATCAAATGTCGTTGTATTATCGAGACTGGACATCGATAATGCGGAATAGACTAGTATTACACTTGTGCGTGTTATAGAAGCGTAACAACATAATTCTCATATATTTAAGTATTGGATACTTATGCAAGTGTGATAGGAGGTTATGTTTTACAAATGGTACGGAAAACAGCTTTGCTCTGGATAGACCCCGCGGAATCCCATTGGTAGTATGACTATGTGTCTATGGGAATCCGCATAAGGGTAGGTGTATTTGGTCTTAACTTGAGACTTGCATCGCTAGTACTTGCGACAATCAATACGCTTTGGTTTTGTTCGTCCAGGACTTTAACAGGTTCTGTGTACGCCTCTTCTGGGTTTATTGAGAATCGTAGTGTATTGGATGTGATGTCAAGACGGAAGTATCACTTCAGTCATATAGAGACGATGGTCACGCAGGGATACAGAACTGGTTCTCTAAAAGGTTACAACCGTTGGGATAATATGACTAGGTCATGATTATCCGATAATAAAGAGACTAGTTGTTTGTGATTCGATATATGCTTCGTACGGGGCAGACACTATTCCAACCCCAGGCCTTGCATGTGACATCAGATACTGGATTGCAATACGCAATACGCAATACTACGTATACTACGCCTGATATAGATCGTAAATTCCATTAAGAATATTTCTGGAGAATTGGGTAGGCATGGCGCTTTGCTAGAAGCCAACCTTGTCTCGTAAATCGGTAAAAACGTAGTACTTAGTACGTACGTGTTCAGATAGTCCGACGACCGGATTTACTGCAAACATATCCAGGGATCTCTTGGGTCGCTTCCCGAAATTCACCGATGACGTATGATTCGAGCATAATTAATCTGGGATTAATTGCGGAGAGACTTTATCTGGGATAAAGTACTATTTGAAGAGAGAGAAAGATTAATTGGAATTAATCGATAAAATAATATATTTGATATATTAAACGAAATTAGATTTCAACGCGAAATTAAAATTAGATTTTAATTCGGGCAAACGAGTTGATTTAGAATTAATTCGTTAGCGACGTGAATAGTAATTTTGCTAGGCATAATTATTTAATTAAATTCGATTTAATTACGTCGCGATGGAAGTTCGTTAATTCGGAATTAGCGAACCCGAGCCCGAGAGTGTTTGCGGGCCCACTCGCATTTGGAATCGAGTGGGGCCCACATGTCACATCACATGTCACTTCAAATGTCACCGTTAGTTGCTTTTGGTTGATGTGTTTAGGTGGAGTTGGTGGAAACTTGGTTTACACTCCAATTTGAAAGCTTTGAGTGACATATACCAAATACATTTTTGGTATATCAAATTAATAGATTTTGGAAATCATTTTTTACAAGCTTCACTCTTCTCTCTCTTTGACCGAAACCTTGCAAAGAAAACTCTCCCCATTTTTCTTCTTCATCACTGAAATTTTGAAGGAAGAGATAGAAGAATTTTGTTGCAAAATTTTTCATAGAGCTAGCACTCATCAAGGAATCATACAAGGTGTTAGGGAAACTAATTCAAGAGCTTGGAATCCACAAAAGCTTGGAGCTTGGACAACATTTCTTGAAGAAGTACCTTGGCCGAATCTTGGATAAATTTTTTATTGTTTGACGCATCCATAAATCGATCAATATAAGTGTGTTTCTGCCACTCTTCTTTGTTATTCATTCACATTTTATGCTTGATTTGATCTTGGGACTAAACCTAGAAACCCAACACTTACAGTTATCATTATCTATACTGGTAAAGGTTGGGACAAGCTTTTTCATTTCGATGGATATCTTTGTCCTCGTTCTGGTACTCTATGTCCTGGTAAAGTATATTACACATGTAAGATAGGTATGAGATAGACTCCTTCAGGACAATGTCTTCAACTGGTATTACTAAGGGGTGAGGATCTTGGTAGCTTAGGGCCGTATCTATGTCAAGTTTCTTAGGGTAAAATAACCAATCATCCTACTTACAACCTTTATTTGCTCACTTACGGTCCTGGGTTTGGGGACCTATAATCTTTTCTCCCTTCTTGACGTCTCTAGTCTTTCGGGACTCCCATGTCTAATTCTGATTCTTACATTTTTATGCTTCTGGCTATCTTTTTCTATTCGGAGAACTTGCTATATATACGGGGTATTCAAAGGTTATTGGTTTGGCTTGAAGGAACTTTCTAAGGAATGAAGGAATCTTACAAAAGGGAAGAAACCTTACATAGGTCTATTTGGCACTCTTACTCTTACTCAGGCTTGCTATATTCCTTTTACTGCTATAAGTTCTAGTGTTCTATTTATCCTATATTTTTGTATCTTTCTCACTTACTGTCTTTGGTTGCTTGAACATCTATGTATCATTCCTTACTTTTTTTTTCTAGCTTTCTCTTTCTCTTTCTACTTTCCTGGGTGAATATCCTTAGAATTTTACTATCTCTCTTAATAACTTGCCTTGGACATTTCGAAAATGAGCCAGGGTAACTACGGAATGATTTTCAAAGAATATAGCTACTTCATAAGGAAAGATATTCGAATAGTTCAGGAATTCATACTAACATGTCTATAGAACTTTGAGGACATACTCGAGGATCGGATATTGGAGAGGTAGTGCCTCGCAAACTAGTATCCCGGGCATACTACGTATACAAGACCCCAATACTCTACCCAGTGCAGTCACTGACTCCCTAGACTATGCTCTGATACCATCTCTATAACATCCTCAATCAGGAGATGCTACCGACAGGGAGTAGGTCGTACTATCCCCCTGAGCCTCTGAGTTTCTCACTATGAAACACCGATACTCTTTTCAAATACAAACTCATATATGGGACCATTGTCCAAATCCATGACATAGAATTTAAAATAATACACACACACAACTGAACACTAACATTACCGACTTTAACAATTCTATGCATGAATACTCATACAGAACTTTATTATACAAATATCTGAAACTGGACTTTACTTGACTTGATTGAACTTTATCTCTGACTCGAACTGGTGGACCGAACACCCTAGTGACTGCCATCAGTATCATTTCTCTTGAGCTTATCCTCCGAGTAAATCGTGCAAAACAAAGAAATTAGGAATGAGGGATTAGATCATTTGAACGATCTAAGTGAGTGGATGGGTTAAATCTGAAACTGAAATGCTTAATTTAAATCTCATAGTTCTGAAGTCGAAAATCACTTTAAGAAACTTAATTTTTCTGAAAACTCTTTTCAGTTTGGAAAACTCTGAATCCTTTATATAAAACTGAGATTTCTTGAAAATTATTTCATAACTCTTGTCCATATTGAAAATCATGTCTCTAGAAAACTTATCTCTGAAAATTCATTTCTGATAAATCTATTTTCTGAAAACATTTTTCCGTAAATATGTCTCTGAAATATATGTCCCTAAAAAAATCTTGACGCATGGGGGCGTTACGTACCGCCGTCCCCTCATACGCCTAACTAGAGTCAGGAGTGCAAATCCATGACATTGGGACGTTATGTGTCATCGTCCCCTAAAGCATGCCACTACATGTCCCTGAAACTACGGTCTAGAGGCATTACAAATCGTCATCCCCTAGTCCTGGAATCTGGTGGTCTTGGGGCGTTACGTATTGCCGTCCCCCAAGCCACATTCTAGATCCGGGGTGCAGATCTATACTACCCACCAGACCCTGAATCTAGGATCTAGGGGCATCTGTCATCCTTAATCCTGAACTCTGTGTGCATAATCTTTGAATCCATCAATTCCATATCTGAATCAAGTTACATACTAAGGTGGGTTTTTCCCCATGCCTCAAAATCATCGAAATCATGCTTTTGAAATCATCTATTTTCTAAATTATTTCTCAAAGCATTCTTCATCAAAAATAAATTTGGTTAATGCCCTAAATGCCGAAAACATAAATATGATATTTAAGTACAACATAATATAAAAAGATCAACTTAAAGAAAGAGTGTCCACTCACATATTTGGAGTCTCGTTAACATAACTTCACTTCGTCGAAGGAATTTTTGGTTTCTGCGATAACCTTTATAGATAGCTATATTAGAATACGAATCATGTATTATACTTCAAAATTATCGTCGCTATATGATATCATACGTTTGTGACATGATAAATTACATGTGTATGAGATGATGCGAAACTTTAAGGGTGGCCTCTAACATCTTAGGTTACAATTGGAAGGGTTAAATATGATTCTTTAAATTGGTCGTGCGTCGCGATGCCAGACATTGCACGTCGCAACGCCCACTGGTTCAGTCTTGAGGTAGAGCCTCTACTTGCTCTGTGTCGCGACGCTAAGCTTTAAGCTTCGCGATGCCCACTCGATCAGACCTAGGCAGTGAGCACCTTATGATGATGCGTCGCGACACCGGGTGTCGAGAGTCGCGACACCGGCCTGATTTCAGAGCCAAAACCCAACTCCTCAAAGACAATGCTCAACAATTCTCATACCACCACTCTAACACCCTTATATAGGTGCTTTTCCAAACTTCTATTTCAACACACAAGAAGCATATTCAATTCCCAACTTCTTCATATACCAATTATCCACCTTAAAACACAAGAAACATATTCAATCCCTTTCAGTACATTCACACACTCTCAAAGACCTCAATTCATGTTAATACTATCATAGCACTCTCCAAAATGAATGCAAGCAATAAAATCAAAGCCAATTAGGCAATTCCAAATTCTAGGGTTTATAAGGTGCGAATTTGGGTTTCATTTTCCTTACTCAAAACTGAAAAATAAGAAGATTAAAAGAGAAAGGAAGCTCACCATGCTTGGAAATGTGCTTGGGAGGATCAAATGACTTGAGGTTGAAGACAAGAGAATGAGAAGAAATGGTTTTTCCTCCCATCTAAGCCTTTCATATTTCTTTGATGAGGGAGAGAGTGAATATTGTCTAATTTATAGACAATGGCCGATTTTTGTGGTATGAGATGAGTGGTTGTGATGGTGCCACATCACTCAAAATCTAGGTTATCCTCGAAATCACTATAGCAGTCGCAGAATTTTTTATGTTTGACCTATTTTTTATTCGAATTTGGACAAATATCCAACGTGGAAGTTGTATATCTTGGTCTTAGATTTTTTAGATTTCCAATGATATAAAGTTCATAAACATCGAAGATCGTATGAAATATTTATGGCCCAAATACCATGGACTGTCCGGAGTAGAACATCGTACCGTTTCATATCGGAATTTTGAAATATTTACCGATTATCTCCGAAGTCATTTCATGAGTGTATATATGTTCAAGCATATCTTATATTATGTAAAACTCATCTCACAATATATCATTAGTCGAGATTATCAGTTGTTACACTTATGTAGTAAAGATTGACATGAATTGGTTCATGTCTCGAGATTCTTCACTAACAATAAGAAAACCCCATTAGGTATTTGTTTATCTAATAATGACGTTTCTTGACTTTATTAACCTTTAGAGGTCACGTGCCCAACACTATTTGCTAATCAATTATTTACAATTGTCGTGAATAGTTAAATACAAATTATAAAGCTAAAGAAAGGAGATGTGTATAGTTGTGTGTAGAGAATATCGATTCTCACAATACGAAAACTATAGGTATTGGATACCAGATCTATCGTCTAGTTATTTAAAATATTATTTAATGATTATTTTGATATATGATATCAGAACTTGCGACTATTGGATAGTTATTTTTTTTTATTAGTTGTTATATATATTAATACGACTAGTAGTGTCATTAATGAAGAGATAAATATTAAGAAAAATATTCGGTTAAGTAAATAACTTAGAACAATGCTTTATGAAATTTTATCACTTAAGCATTAAATGTTTATTCTGTATGTTAAAGGATGGTCTGATACAAGGTCATACGATATAACCTTATCCATTTAATTAATATTATATTCGGGAATGTGATTAAATCTCATTTAACCAATGATTGTCATTGGAGCAGAAGATTTATTAAACTGATACATTATATGTATATAGTTTAATGAGTTGTCAATTGTTTAAAGTAGTTTTCTTTACTTCGTAACTTAGCCAATGAGTTGCCATGACTTAGTTACATGTTTCTGATGAAATACGGATAGAATATTTTGACTGGTTCAAAGATATTCGATCTGAAATTTTGAAAACTGTATCTTTAAAATTCATTCTGAGTCTTTGAATTGTTCAAAGATGTTTGATACGATCAGACCTATGAATTAATGGAAATTAGTTCTAAGTTTATTCAATGAATATGATTCTTACTCAATATTATTCTTCTACGATTCCATCGTGATGGAATTAGTTAGTGGGAGGAATCCAATCTTATATGATTTGATTCGTTTGATATTGAGTGTTACCGAATTAGTTTCAATACTCTTGGGGATATGTTGCAGTAACACTAATTCATCCTTTAATTAAGGTTTCCTTAGTTTCTATAGTTACGTATATGATATATATAAGTAGAAAATTTGAATCATGAAAAATTTGAGATTTGAATCTTTCTTTTGTATAATGGTTATATAATTGAAATTACTTGCGCCTCGGAGGTACAAGTAAAAGTTTGACATTTATTCTATTAAATATAATATTATATTCTATTTGATAGAATATATTTTCTACGATTCCGAGTAATAAAATTATTTTATTACTTAACGTGTAACATCGGATGTTGACCATTGTAGAAAAGACTTTACTTATTGAAGTCAAATTTGAGAATGATAAACTATAAATGGAACTACATAATTAATAAGATGAAAAGACCCTTAGACATCTTCCATATAAGTTCAATAGGATGTCGAAATCATTTGCGAAGTATTTGATACTTAATGGTTCTGTTGTTTTCTTATCGAAGAAAGTTATCATATAACTTATAGTGGGAGTGATATTTGATATCGATTTTGGAAGTTAGCATTAAACCATAGATCTAAGATTGTTCATAGCTTAGTACGATCAAGTTTTGAACTTGATTGAGCTTTCGTTATGAATCGTTAATAAAATGTGCAAATGGTTTGCGCAGCAAAAGCAAAGTGTGCTTATTAAAGGTTTGATCTTTATAGTATGACAGTGAGAAAGATTATACTCAGTAATCTATTGTAGATTCTAAGGAAACTTATCTCTAGTCGAACTAATTGAAAAATTAAAGATATGTTGGTTAATGTTAATATTAAACTGTGTATTATAGCTAAGAGTGTAAAGTGGCATTCTGTTCTGGAATGGCCTTGGAGTTTGTGTGCTCCTAAAAATACAGTTTGGTATTCTAGCTTATAGAGCCTATTGTAGACTCATATGAGTTTTTCAAAAATATGTGTTCTCTAATTTTGATATCAGTCAGATTATTTGATTTTATCAAAGCATAGAGAATACATATGTGATAGTAGGGTTAGTGGGAGCGTGCAAATTTCTTTCTAGTGTTACATATCATAACGACATTATCATTATTAAGGTAATAATGAGATTTTTGTAAGGTAAAAGATTTACCTAAATCTTTTTTTCTCCATGAAAGTAGTTCGAGTAGTCTCTATTATATTTGATATAAAGTTTTATACTTGATATAAAACTAAAAGACTTGTGAGATACTCTCAGTAGTCATACATTAGATATGATCTAATAAATGACACATCAAGACTATCTGTGTGACAGTTAGTATAACTATTTAATAGTTAGTGTGTCTCTTATATATAGTATTCATCTTTCATAAAGGATGATTCCTTTGTCGAATGAGAAATTGATTAGAATGTCTTTTCAATCTTATGCATCATAGATGATTGCTGCTTCAAGAATTCAATCTCACAATCAATAACAAGAAATAAGCAGAGAATGTGGTTGTATATCATTTATCGAGACTCACAAATGAGTCATCAATTGATACAACTCCTATCAATGACTATTTTCCTGATGAATTTTTATTTTCTTTAAACACAATTTCTTGGTATGCTAATATTGTCAATTTTCTTGCAACAGGAAAAATACCTCTAGATTGGAGCCATCAAGACAAGAGGAAATTTTTGACCGAAGTCAAAAGATTCTATTGGGACGTTCCATATCTGTTCAAGTATTGCCCTGATCAAATTTTCCGACGATGCATATCGAACAATGAGATAAACGGTGTTATTCAGTTTTTGTCATTCAGAAACATGTGGAGGTCATTTCTCATCTAAGAAAACCACTGTAAAAATCTTACAGTGTGGATTTTATTGGCCCACCATTTTTAAAGATACTCATGCTTTTTGTAAAACTTGTGAAAATTATCAAAAGTTAGGATTCATTTTAAGAAGAAACATGATGCCTTTAAATCTCATCTTTGTCATCGAAATCTTTGATTGTTGGGGGAAATATTTCATGGGTCCATTTCTACCATCATTTGGATTTTTATATATTTTAGTTGTAGTTGATTATGTCTCAAAATAGGTTGAGGTGATTCCTTGTCGAAATAATGATCACAAAATTGTGATTAAATTTTTAAAAGAAAATATTTTAAGTCGATGTGGAATCCCTCGGGCCATTATAAATTATAGAGGTAAACATTTTTGTAACATACCTTTTGAGTCCTTAATGAAAAAGTATGGAGTTACACATAAAGTTTCCACCTCCTATCACCCTCAAACAAATGGTCAAGTTGAACTATGATATAGGGAAATCAAACAAATTTTAGAAAAAATGGTCAATCCAAATCGTAGAGATTGGTCTCTTCGACTAACTGATGTATTTTAGGCATATCAAAAAGCTTTCAAAACCTCTTTGGGAATGTCTCTCTATCGTTAGTTTATGGAAAGCCTTGTCATTTTCCTGTAGAACTTGAACATAAGGCATATTGGGCTATTAAAGCATTCAATTCAAACCTTGAAAATGCGCATTCAATTCAAACCTTGAAAATGCTAGTCATGAACGTAAATTGCAATTAAATGAACTCGAAGAGTTAAGGAATGATTCATATGAGAATACGAAAATTCTTAAAGCAAAAACTAAGGTCTTTCATGACAATCGAATTTCACGAAAAATATTTGAAATTTGTCAAAAAGTTTTACTTTATAATTCTCGTCTTCATTTATTTCCTAGAAAATTGAAATCCAAATGAAGTGGCCCATCTATTGCGAAGCACGTTTATCCATATGAGGCTATTGACATTGAGAATCCTAGGGGTGATGATGTATTTAAAATGAATAGACATCGTCTGAAATCATTTTTGGAGTGTTCAAATTTTCATGAATCTATTTTCCTTTCTAATCCAATGTACTATGATTGATTTTTTTTTCTTTTCTTTTCTTTTGTATTTGTCTAATTTCTATTTTTCTTGAGGTTTGTAGTATTTTTTTTATCTTTTCACTTTTTTTCATAATCTTGTACCCCGATTAAACAACGGATTTCTTTCAGTTTCCTAAAATTACTGATACCCTACAATCAAGGCATGGAAGAAACTCTTGTAAAACTTTACAAACATTTTCCTTCTCTCCCCCAAAAATTCTCTGATGAAAATTTACAAAGCACGCACTGAAAGAATTAGGCTTCTGATGATCCATGGTATTCCTAGTGATATCTGTTAGGTAATTGAAGTAAGGGTTCACTTGGCAGGTGATTCATCTGACTCTTTCATTTCTTACCTGTTTGGTTTAGGGAAAATCACCTATGCTAAAAATCGAAGAGCTAAACAATTAGGTGTTTGTTATAAATATGCACGCTGGACGTGCAACACTAGTTTTCGTTCTTTAGGAATGGTGTCTGACAATCGTGAAGATAAAATTCAATTCATTAGAGATGGCTTGAGTAAGGATTCTTTAGATGATATATCATTGACTCTTGAGACGCATCCTAGTGGACATGTTCATTGAGTAATTCGCAATTTACATACAAAATTTCAAAAAGAAAGACAACAATATAGTCTCGGGAATCTGACTTTAAAAGACCATTTTTTCCAATTTATAAGAAAATTAGATGGGAAGCATATCCCCGGCCCATATAGGGTGTTCAATCCGTTACTGGATGTAAAACCAGAGTAAGATGTGAGCCATAATCACAACTATTAGTACATATTTTTTAATTTATTGTCTTGATTTCCTTTACTTTAAATTACTGTTTTGAATTACTTTAATTTACTGCTTTGATTTCCTTTACTTTTGCCGACAATATCTAAACTTTTTGACTTTCACAATCTATTGTAATGTTCATCTGACAATTGTCATTTTACAAGTACTAGTGTATTTATTACTCATTCTTTTTCAGGATCTATAAATTCAGCTCGTCATTTCTCTCTTCGTCACATCCAGATAAGAGAGAGAGCAAAAAAGAAGAAAACTTCAAGACGACGGGTCACCAATATCTGTGTCTTTTGTGGAACTAGCTCTGGAACTAAACCAGAATTTGTTAAGGCTGCACAAGAATTGGGTAGAGTTATGGCGGAAAGAAACATGCACTTAGTATATGGCGGTGGCAATCTTGGATTGATGGGGTGTGTTTCAAATACCGTGCAAGAAGGTGACAGTCAAGTTTTGGGGATCATTCCAAAACATTTGACAGAGGAAAACCTCATCAGAAAAATCAAATTGAGAATAATGCATTGTCCCAGGTATGTCTGAAAGACTTATTGAAATGATCAATCATACTGACGATTTTATTGCTTTACCAGGTGGGCTAGGCATGTTGGAAGAAATAATCACAATTGCGTCATGGGCGAACTTGAACATTCACCAAAAACCCATTGGACTACTTAATGTTGATGGATTTTTCGATTTTCTTTTTGTATTTCTTGAGGATGCCAAAAGAAATGGGTTTATTTCAAAATCGGTAAAAGATATCTTCTGAACTGCAAGAAAAGCTGATGATTTAATTAACCAACTCTTGGCTTATGAACCAAAAATCGACCCCATTCTTTTCAAGTTGAACTGGTCGGGTAACGATCGTGGCAAGAAGCGTAGAGTGGACTTGAATCTTAATCTGTAATTTTTTCTTTTAAATAGTCTTAAATTCAATTATCAATTTCATACTAAATAGGTGATATCTTCAAAACTCTAGTTCTTCTTTTTCAGACATTGGGGACAATGTCTCAAATTGGTTGGGGGATGGGATAGTTGATTAGATAATTTTCATTTTTATGTTTTGTTGCTGTGCTTTTCGTTCAAAAAAATTATGTTGTTTTTGCTTTGTTGTTATTTTGTGTGTAAAAAAAACTACACACAAACTAACAACAAAGTTTTGACTAACCAAGTGGAATTATTGTTCGGATTTGGTAGTGTAAGGAATTTTCGCTCCTGAGACGTATATCAAAATAATTCGTAACAAGTTATTTGTGTTCCTTTCTTTTTAAATCATTTAAATTTGTGAATTCTCTATAATATTGATTAATTTTGATTTGCATATGTCATTTGACAAGTATTATCAACATACACGGTAACATATGATCAAAGGCTTTAAGTAAAAATTTTATAATATTCAGTTCTCTAATTTGTTGGAAGTACCACCTAAAGGTAATGAAATTTGTATTTTTATTCAAAAACTAACCATGTTTTTACTTAGTAACCGGAAATATTGCCTCAGCAACCTGTGATTGTTCGCATAAAATGGTAGAGCTTGAGTTAGTTTAATTAAAAAAAATGTGTGATAAGTTCACTTTCGTAGTCTCTCTAACTCGAGCAATTAAATCTATATGGGTGTTTCAACACTTATTGCCCTAAGACCAACTGGTCTGAGAGTCACTGGTCCAAAGCTCGTTACATGGGTTAAAGAGAAAGCTTAAGGAAATCAGACATTTTTTCTTTTTAATATCTGAGATCTGAGAAATTCAGTCTGTAGTGGTGTCTTAACACCTAGTGCCCTAAAGCCAACTGGTTTGGGAGTCACTGGCCCAAAACTCGTTACAATGATTGAAAATGTATTATTTTTATTAAAAATAATAATAATAATACTATTTTTGTAGTTATAAATAAACTTTCATTGCCAAAAAGTGTGAACTCTAATGTAATTTTAGGACAAATATATTACTCTCTTTTCAACACAACCTGTGAATATTGTGGGCACAATGAATTGATGGATACCTTGTTTTATGTGTGTATGGAAGAAGGGTAAAAAGTTGAGAATTTACTTGTTTGATCATTTAGAAAGAAAGAAAACAATTGTTAACTTGGACAAGAATTTGTCTTTTTAAAGTTGTTTACTTAAATTGCTAGGGACTAGAAATAAGCTGGTTGGGGGTATGATGAACACTAAAAAGTGCACATTTATTAAAATAAAAATTAATCATTTTACACTTATAGTTTCATTAATCCCTTTAATTTAGCATATTTATAAAATAATAATTAAATTTATGTTTTATATATTTTTATTGTGATTTTTATCTTTTATATGGATGAAATAATATTTTGGATGCATATCTAGAAAATGGACTTAACATTTGGATTTTGGAGGCCAGAAATTTAATATGGCGTTCTAACGATGTACAACTTCGGAAATTTCAACCATGTGTAATGTTCGTATTTTGGCCATAACTTTTTACTTCGATATTGGATTGAAGTGATTCTAGTTCCAGATGAAAGAAGACTCAAAGATTTACAACTTTAATATTGACTCTAATTCTGAAGTTTTCAAGACCGAAATTGACGAAGAAACCAAATTATGTTATATGTAAAAGTCATTGTCAAATTTTAAAAATAATAATAATAATAATAATTCGGTGGTTTGTCACAACTCCACCAAATATAGACCATGTTTGATGGAGTGATTGTAATTGCAAATTGCATCCACAATTTGCAATTGCAATGGTAGACGTTGGGCATTCTCTATAAATAAGAGGATGCTCAGCGTATTTTTTCATACTTTCTTCGGAATCTCTCTTGTAGAATTTGGGAGAGAGTGTTTTGTGTGCTTTAAATTTTAAAAACTTTCTTATAATTTCTTTTTCTTTTAGTAATAAAATTATGTGTGTTTTTATTCAAATTATGAGTAGCTAATTTATTTTTGCTTGGGTAAAGGGAGAAGCTTTTAATATGAAAATATAGACTAATATCACTTATATTATAATATATAAATTATAATCTAATGATTAATATTTAATTTAATTATGGATTCATTATTGACAAACTTTGTTACCTCTTATATGACTGGATTTATTTATTTGGCATAATTGAGTACCTAATTGGACTTGTTATAGACAAAATTTATCATCGCCTTTATGGCTGATTTTATATATTTTGGCATAATTAATTCATGAAATAAATTAATTGGGTAATAATGACAATTTATATATTGTAACAAGTGAGATTTCTAAATTTTAAAATTAAAAGTGGATCCCCTAACCCCATTATTTTATTTTATTGTTGCAATCCAATTTAAAATTTTCCAGTCATTTCAAAAAAATCCAGTCTTTTAATTTTCACTCAAATTGTTATTTTATTTTACTAAATCTATTACATGTGGATCTGTTGGATTTTCTACGGTCCCGAGGATCGATTAAAGCAATGAAACATACATGTGAATACACGAAGAAGTTGCGGAATACTTACATCGATCGGTTGAGGCGATGCGTCGAAGAACAAAACTTTTTATGACCTTTGAAACTCCTCCAAGGCTCACGGCATTTACTGGTTTGGCTCCTTCATTTTAGGTCCAAGCTCCAAGCTTTTGGGTGGTGATTCCAAGCTCACAAGTGGGTTTCCCTATCACATTTGTATGTCTCCAAATGTGTGCTAGCACTTAGGAATTTTTGCCACAAAAATCCCTTATTTTCTCACTGCCATTCACGGTAAAACCAGAAGGTTTTGGAGAAGAAATTCAGCCCCTTGGGCGTGAAGATGGAGAGAAGAAAGAGAAGAGAGAAAGTGTTGGTTGGTTGTTACAAATTGTGTATCTAATACACTAAATGAATTACAAAATTCATTTACCAAATTTTTGGCTTTCCAAAAGTCAAAGGCTTTAAGCCATCCAACAACTCCATCAACTATTCACACAATCAAGTGACAAGTTGTCACATCAATTGATTGACTAGTGATTTGACGCTTGATGTGAATTGCGGGCCGCACTTGAATTCGAAATGCGAGTGCGCTCGCAAACACTACCGGGCTCAGGTTCGCTAATTTCAAATTAACGAATTTTCCGTTGCAACGTAATTAATAAATTATGCCTAGCAAAATCACTATTCACGTCGCTAACGAATTAATTCTAAATTAAATCGTTCGCCCGAATTAAAATCTAATTTCAATTCCGCGTCGAAATCCAATTTCGTATAATATATCGAATATATTATTTTATCGATTAATTCCAAATTAATCGTTTTCTCTCTTTAAATGATATTTTATCCCAGATAAAATATATCTGCAATTAATCCCAGATTAATTTTCTCTCTCTACTAATTAATCCCAGATTAATAAAGTGCGAGTCATACGTCATCGGTGAATCTTCGGGAAGCGACCCATGAGATCCCCGGATATGTTGGCAGTAAATCCGGTCGTCAGACTATCCGAACACATACGTACCTAGTACTACGTTTGTACCGATTTACAAGACAAGGTTGGCTTCTAGCAAAGCGCCATGCCTACCCAATTCTCCAGAAATATGCTTACAGGAATATGTGATCTATATCAGGCGTAGTATACGTAGTATTGCGTATAGCGATCCAGTATCGGATGTCACGTGCAAGGCCTGGGGCTGGAAATGTGTCTGCCTCGTACGAAGCACATATCGGATCTCTGGTAACTAGTCTCTATATCGGACAATCATGACCTAGTCATATTATCTCGATGACTGCAGTACATAAGAGAACCAGTTCTGTATCCTATGTGATCATCATCTCCACTATGACTGGAGTGATATTTCCATCTCGACATCACACCCAATACACTACAATTCTCAATATACCCAGAAGAGGCGTACAGAAAACCTGTTAAAGCCCTGGATGACCAAAACAAAGTATATTGATTGTCGCAAGTATTAGCGGTGCAAGTCTCAGGTTAAGACCAAATACACCTACCCTGATTCGGACTTTCATAGACACATAGTCATACTACCAATGGAATTCCGAGGGGTCTATCCAGAGCGAAGCTGTTTCCGTACCATCGGTAAAACACAACCTCCTACTACACTTGCATGAGTATCATATACCCAAATATATGAGAACTATGCTGTTATACCCTCACAATGCGCAAAAGTGTAATACTAGTCTATTCCGCATTATCGATGTCCAATCTCGATAATACTACGACTAGGGATATTTAATGATTAAACCTTTATAGATTGATACTGTCTCATATCTTATCAATCCAGAAATAATCATATGGACCTTCTATTATTTATACATCTTGGTGATCTAATCACAAATGATAGAAGGGCAATTTCCTTTGTCACATAGTTAATTTGTACAACAACACCATGATATGTACAAATAGTGACGCTATGGGTCATAACTGTCCAACAATCTCCCACTTGGCCTATAGCCAGTCACTCAAGTGTCCTACACCCGAACTATGTACGGTTTGCTCAAACTGCTGAGGAAAGGCTTCGTCAGCGGATTTGCATGATTATCATCTGATGCGATTTATAAGATCATCACATCGCCACGATATATGATACGAACGAATCAGATGAATAGTCGAAGTATATATCTGGATCGTTGATGAGACAATTAATTCTTTAGCTTGTGCTGTAGCCTAGTTCAGCTGCTAACAGAACTATATCTAATCTAATTAGATTATTATCAATCCAGAAGGCTTCTATTGCTGCCTCAGCTGCAGCAATATTCCACTTTTGTTGTTTATTCGGTAACAGTATCTTGCTTGGAAGATTTCCAGCTCATTATTCTGTTATTCAAACTGTATAGTACCGCTTTGTGACTTACAGTCATTTATTTATCGGTTATGAAACTTGCAGCAGTGAACCCAGTCACTTCAAGTTCTCCTTCTCCATAGTATAAGACAGCATCCTTAGATCTCTAAGATACTAAAGCATGTTCTTAATGTCAATCCAGTGACCATCACTTGGATTGGCCTGATTGTGACTCATATGCTCAAAGCATATGAGACACCAGGTCGCGTACTTTTATCAATGTATGAGTTCTCGGAGAGTACTAACAACTTTAAATCTATCCCAGTATATCTTTATTCCTAGAATAAAGGTTGTTTTCTCCTAAGAATTCTACGATAATTTTTCATGAAAGCCAAGCTTTCACCAATTGTTTTATGGGAATATCATTTCCAAGAAATGATTTATCATTATTATTTAGGACTTTCATTATTAGTGCGCTCCCACTAACCTCCTTATATACACAAGAATCATTTTCGTTTTGAATAAAATCATACACCATTATGATTTCATCAAAACGATAATTCCAAGAACGCAATGCTTGCTTCAATCCACCCATGGATCGAATAACCTGCAAACCTTGTTTGCTAGTTATGGTACGCCAAAACCGTCAGGATGTTGTAAACATCCTCCAAAAGGTTTCCGTTAAGGAAAGCGGTTTTGGCATTCAGCCTTTCATATTCCATTAATGAAACATGCAGCTTCAGCAAGCATTATCCAAATGGATTTACCAATGGCAACCGGTAAAAGGTTTCGTCGTAATCGACACAATGTTGATAACGATAATTTTCGCTACAAGCCTAGCTTTGTACGTTGGTATGTTGCCTTCCATTTATGTCTTCCTTGAAGACTTATATAGTACCAATAGACACAATGCCTTCCGGTACATCAACCAGTGTCCAAACTTGGTTGGTATGCATGGAATCCATTTCGGACTTCATGGCACTTTTCCATAATAGGGAGTCGATACCTTGTATCACTTCCTCATACGTAGTCAGTTCGTGTTCCTCAATAAGATTGACACCTTTATGAGGTGAGATCAGAAACCCATACCCCAGGTTGTTTTCTGACTCTCTTCGACTTACGTGGTTCTTGTGTATTCGAAGATTATTGGTATAGTTTAATCCTTGATGAACTATTTTGTGTTCCATTAAGAATCGGTGCCTGGAATAGTATTACTCTGATTTTCATCGAGTTTTACTTTCCTCTCACTTACCACTGCATTTCGGAATTCCTCTTCGGAAAATCGTATGGCGAGCAACAATTAAATTGTTCTCAAGTGAGTTGTATAAGTACTATACTTTGGTTTCCCTAGGATAACCACAATTAGGCACTTATCCGATTTGGATTCTAGTTTGGTATCATCCAAACGTATGCCTAGCATTCCCAAATCTTCAGGAATGAGAAACCCAGTTTCTTTCCTGTTCATAACTAATATGAAGTCTGTCAAACAGATTTTTTTATGGAACCTTATTCTAAATAAGTTTTGCACTGTTTAATGCTTATCCGTTGAAGGAAATGGTAGCTCAGAGCGACTCATGATTAACCTTATCATGTCCAACAAAACTCAGTTTCTCCGTTCGGACACACCGTCAAATTGACGTGTTCCGGGAGGAGTCCTCATTGAAAGAATACTATACCCTTTCAAGTATATAAGAAACTTATTGCTCAAGTATTTTCATCATGGTCTAACCGTGATGGTTTAATACTTTAGCCGATCTGTTTGTCTACTTCGTGTCGAAACTCTAAAAGTTTCCGATTAGTGTTTCAAAAGAAGTACATAACCATAACGCGATGCCACATCCGTCAAGGTCATGAAATATTCATATCCACATCTAGCCTAGCTAGACATGGGCCCACTTACGTCACTATGAACGAGGGCTAACAGATCGTGGCATTTGCACTTTTACCAAGTAAAGGTGTTATAGGCATTTTGCCCAATAAACTAGATTCGTAGACTTTATTTGATTAGAATCAAATTCGTCCTAGTATCCACTCTTCGAAAGTGTGGATATACGAGTCTTGTTAATTGTGTCACAGACAACAATGCCACTTATAAGTCTCAACTGATTAATTCAGTTTGAGCTATTTGTTTGTCATGTTATACGTTTGAGATTTATTTATATTCAAAATATAAATACTGTTATTCACATCTAATGTGATTATCTCAATATTATCTTTATAAAATAAAACACTTTAGTGTTCTAGAATATAAAGGTATATCGGCAACGGATTATACTCTGATATAGAGATAATGTTTCTAGTCAAACTAGTTACATTGTAACAGTTACCTAATTTAAGTACACACCCAAAGGGTAGTTCCTAAACTTAGGTATCTACGGTTAAAACAGCGACTTTCGTCCGTTTCCGATTCGCAGATCAATCTCAACTGAAGTCAGTATCCTGCTTTTCAGCAGATTCTGCACACCAGTACATATTTATGTACCACACTTAGTATTTAAAATCCAATTTTAATACTAGTTGTGAACATAATTATGACAAACATATTTGAAGTCATAGCCTTGCTCGTCTTCAATTCCTTCATGTCTGCTTTGTTCAAACGGCAGTCACGCTTCCGCGATCCCGTTTGCCACAATAAGTCAGACATTTTTGGGATATGTCATTTATCTTCCCAGAAGACTATAATGATTTTGCCTTTTGCCCTTTTTCACACTCCAGAAGCCTTTGGCCTTCTAGAATATCGAAGTAAAGTGCGCCTTGCGCTTCTTGCCTTATTGCATACTTTGGCTTTGACTCCTTGAGTATAGCCATTAACTCTCCAAGAGTTTACTATTGCAATTTAGAGTACTTCTAAGATCTAAAATCAGATCTATGAAGATCCTTCAATTTCAATATCATACTTTAAGGATCTAATCCTTAGTTCTGATTAAGAAATTAAGGAGTCTATTTGGCAAGCATAACGGATTAAGCACTAAATTTATCATCACATTAATATTCCAAATATCATGTTCTACTATTTGCTTAACTCCAGGCTTAGGCCTAATATGTTATTTTATCAAATAAAGTAACTCATTAGTTTCCAGGACCATCCTGAAATTTATTCCCAATTTGAAAATTAAAGTCGTTTAAATACATTTTCACCCAGGGTTATGTTTTAAACACTAATCTTTCAATTATCTTGATTCTAATAGTCTAACTATTTAATCAACGATTTTAGGTACAATTCATTATAATGATTACTATAGTCCAACTATATAATCAACTATAATTTAAATTAGTTAGCTTCAATTATATTGATTACTATAATCCAATTATAAAATAAACTATTAATTGAAATTAGTTAATTCAAATTTATTGATTACTATAATCCGATTATATAATAAACTATAAATGAAATAGTTTGAATACAGTCCAACTGTTTATTTAAAACAACGATTAATTATTAGTCCAACTAATATATTAATTTATTGACGAATAATTTGTAATGAGCGCGTATGGAAATTTACTAAACGAATATTGCAAATTTAATACTTGCCTCCCACTATTTTTCGGCGAGCCTCTAACCCTCTGTGGAGTACTCGGGAAACCTTGTTTCCTAGTGGGCTAGGATCCTGTTAAATAACACACAATCTTGACTTTGGCCAACAAATTGTATGATAATTAACTAGGTAGATCTCTAAGATCAATTGGATCCAATCCAATTCCTAGATCCAGTAGGTGGACATCCAAGTCCGAAACATATATCCTATATATGCCAATATCCAATATATATGCAATATATATGCCTAACTTTTTTCCTCTGAATCAACTAAGCCTTGGCTTTGGCACAACAAACTTAGTGATCCCAGTAAGCGGAACTCATTGACCTTGGAAAGCTTCGTAATCAATGTCGATGGACAAGAAGTGATCTTGACTTTGGCCAACAAATCACAACTTGGACAAGACACCAATATGGAACAAAACATTCGTGATTCAAACACATCCTCGACGGACAAAGGCCTTGACTTTGGCCAACAAACCAATGCCAGTCTTGGATCTTGAGTAAGAATCACTCAATGGAAGGAAAAACGCTTAATATGATGTTGAGGGTTTTTCGCGTGCAATTGGCAACCAATTTATTATCTTTGTTAAGGTCTCATCATCATACACCCTTAAACATGCATTCTAAACACATAATAAGGCGCATATAAATAAAATAATAATGATATGCGAATGGATACTTAACACATTGTTCCTAGAATAAATCTCTTCATTTCCTCTCTCCCACTAGCACAAGTATTGCTTCTACCCGTTACATAACACTTCTAAAGAAACCTCATTTACATTTAGGGGAATAGGTGAGAAGAGAAATACACAGAGTCAAAGAGGTAATAGGCTGGACACACAGGTCCAATTAAAAAATTCTAAATTTATTACAACAATTTCCAAAATTGCCCCACCCATCTAATATCCATCCGATATACATTATTCATGCATCGCAACCATGTATTCACACAAGCATGTTATCAATCAATCTAATCCAATTAATTAATCTGATAATTAATGACCATCCAATGTTCAAACAACGATTTGATTTTGCGCGAGTCAAACTCGTTTGCGAATAAGTACTCAAAGTACGAATTCTTGAATTAAATTAAACTACAACATTAAATCCAATTTAATTTGTATTAATACAAATTCATTATTTAATTCCAAATTAAATATTACACTTTTTAAAGTACCTTTACGACTTAGATTCTAAATCTAATCGTTACGGGTCTCAAAGCCCGATTAACATCCAAGTTAATTTAATTAAAGTCCAATGGGCTTTCAATTAATTTCTTAAGGCATGGACTTTTGGTCAACTTGGGTCAAACCCAAAGACTAAAGCCCATTTAAAGGATCCCTTATATGCCTAGAAACCAATTTAGGCCCATTAGGCCCAATTAATATATTAAGGTCCATTAAGTCATAATTGGACTTTATGGAAATGGTTTTGGGCCCAATTGGATCCAACCAATTAGCCTAAACCCATCTTGGTACAACCAAGCCCATTAAGCCCAATTACAACCTTTTAAGCCCAATTTCCAAAATTAGCCCAATTAATTAAATCAAAAATTCCAAATTCATAATTTAATTAACCAAAGTGTATTCCATAATTAATTACCCAAATCAATATTTCCAAAACATCAATTAGCCTAATTAATTATGCTCATTAACAACAATTAGTGTCCAACACAATTGATCAAAAATCAAACCCATTTTCATGCATGCATGTCTCGGCAATGGTAGGGTAATTTTGACCGATTTCGGTTTTAATCCAATCAAATCCAATTCAACATTACCCAATTGATTTCAAGTCATCCAATGAATCAAAAATCAAAAATACCAAGACATTAGGGCATTATACCTCTCGGCCAAGCCATGATTTTCGGGGAAAATTGTTCCAAATCAATTTTCATGAAATTGATCCAATCCAACTTCAATTAAACATCATTTAAGCATACTCAATCAATTATTTTAACCAAATCATGCTCAAAATAAATTTACCCAATTTTAACCCTAAGTTCAAGTTTCATGCTTTTACTCGCTCTGATACCATTGTTGGGTTTCTCTAAGTCTAGAGGATCGATTAAAGCAATGAAACATACATGTGAATACATGAAGAAGTTGCGGAATACTTACATCGATCGGTTGAGGCGATGCGTTGAAGAACAAAACTTTTTATGCCCTTTGAAACTCCTCCAAGGCTCACGGCATTTAATGGTTTGGCTCCTTCATTTTCAGTCCAAGCTCCAAGCTTTTGGGTGGTGATTCCAAGCTCACAAGTGGGTTTCCCTATCACCTTTGTATGTCTCCAAATGTGTGCTAGCACTTATGAATTTTTGCCACAAAAATCCCTTATTTTCTCACTGCCATTCACGGTAAAACCAGAAGGTTTTGGAGAAGAAATTCAGCCCTTTGGGCGTGAAGATGGAGAGAAGAAAGAGAAGAGAGAAAGTGTTGGTTGGTTGTTACAAATTGTGTATCTAATACACTAAATGAATTACAAAATTCATTTACCAAATTTTTGGCTTTCCAAAAGTCAAAGGCTTTAAGCCATCCAACAACTCCATCAACTATTCACATCAATCAAGTGACAAGTTGTCACATCAATTGATTGACTAGTGATTTGACGCTTGATGTGACTTGTGGGCCGCACTTGAATTCGAGATGCGAGTGCGCTCGCAAACACTCCCGGGCTCGGGTTCGCTAATTCCAAATTAACGAATTTTCCGTTGCGACGTAATTAATTAATTATGCCTAGCAAAATCACTATTCACGTCGCTAACGAATTAATTCTAAATTAACTCGTTCGCCCGAATTAAAATCTAATTTCAATTCTGCGTCGAAATCCAATTTCGTATAATATATCGAATATATTATTTTATCGATTAATTCCAAATTAATCGTTTTCTCTCTTTAAATGATATTTTATCCCAGATAAAATATATCCGCAATTAATCCCAGATTAATTTTCTCTCTCTACTAATTAATCCCAGATTAATAAAGTGTGAGTCATACGTCATCGGTGAATCTTCGAGAAGCGACCCATGAGATCCCCGGATATGTTGGCAGTAAACCCGATCGTCGGACTATCCGAACACGTACGTACCTAGTACTACGTTTGTACCAATTTACAAGGCAAGGTTGGTTCTAGCAAAGCGCCATGCCTACCCAATTCTCCAGAAATATCCTTACAGGAATATGTGATCTATATCAGGCGTAGTATACGTAGTATTGGGAATAGCGATCCAATATCGAATGTCACGTGCAAGGCCTGGGGCTGGAAATGTGTCTGCCTCGTACGAAGCACATATCGGATCTCTGGTAACTAGTCTCTATATCGGACAATCATGACCTAGTCATATTATCCCGATGACTGTAGTACATAAGAGAACCAGTTCCGTATCCTACGTGATCATCATCTCCACTATGACTGAAGTGATACTTCCATCTCGACATCACACCCAATACACTACGATTCTCAATATACCCAGAAGAGGCGTACACAGAACCTGTTAAAGCCCTGGACGACCAAAACCAAAGTATATTGATTATCGCAAGTATTAGCGGTGCAAGTCTCAGGTTAAGACCAAATACACCTACCCTGATTCGGACTTCCATAGACACATAGTCATACTACCAATGGAATTCCGAGGGGTCTATCCAGAGCGAAGTTGTTTCCGTACCATCGGTAAAACACAACCTCCTACTACACTTGCATGAGTATCCTATACCCCAATATATGAGAACTATGTCGTTATGCCCTCACAATGCGCACAAGTGTAATATTAGTCTATTCCGCATTATCGATGTTCAATCTCGATAATACTACGACTAGGGATATTTAATGATTAAACCTTTATGGATTGATATTGTCTCATATCTTATCAATCTGGAACTAATCATATGGACCTTCTATCATTTATACATCTTGGTGATCTAATCACAAATGATAGAAGGGCAATTTCTTTTGTCACATAGTTAATTTGTTCAACAACACCATGATCTGTACAAATAGTGACGTTATGGGTCATAACTGTCCAACAGGATCAACCCCGGTCTTACCGGGTTATTTTATTACTTCGACACTTTTATACTTGGGAGTTAAAGAACCACTTTGTGAGTGTGCCAATTTTATTAAATACACATTAATTAATTATCAAATAAGATAATTGACATATATCATAAATATATGTATTTTGATTATTTAAAGTAAATATGATACATATATTTAGATATCTATATTTAAGTAATTATTTAAATATTTAATTGTTAAATAATTAAAGTAATTAAAATACAAATATCTAAAGTGATATTTATATTAGGAAATGATTATAGTGTAAAAGTTTGACTTATTTACATTTATGGCAAAGGTGTTAAAAAGGAATTTTGCTTCTTTAATTTGGTTAAAATAAAAAATTTCTTTTTTTCTCCTCCACAAATTCCGCCCAAGCTTATAGTATATAAGGGAAATGTTTTTTCCTTTGCTTGGTTAATGTTAACCTAGCCTCCCAATGAAATAAAAAGTTCTCCAAGCATTTTAGAGAAGAAAATTTTCAACAAGAACAAAGTTAAAGAAGATTTTGGTAGATTAAGGTAATCTTTAGTTTTCTTTAACTTAGAAAATTATTTTATTGTTCTTGCTTGAATTTTTATGTTGTAGAGATTCTTACAAAAGTTGTAGAGATTCTTTACACTCTAAAATTTGGGCTTTTTGATTTGATTGATGGATTTGGTGGTTAGATACATGTGTGAAGTTAGATTGAGTAATATTAGTTCAATTTTATCATATGATGACTTGTTACCATTCTAGAGTGTTATGAACACTCTTGTAATACCTAGAATTGTTCTTGAGTTCTTCATTGGTGGTGGCTTCGATTGGTGTAAATATTAATATGATTAATGTTGAGAAAATTGGATTTAAAGCATGAAAAATGAATATTTTTACACCCAGATCAGATCTGAAAATTCTAGAAATTTGGTGATGAAAAATATATTATTTAAATATATTGGATGTGTATTGGGCATTGGAATAATTGCCAGAAATTATTTAGGAGTGAAAATATGCGAAAACGGTGAAAATGGTGTTACTAGATGTGTTTCGGGCTTACCGGATAAAGGTTGTCCAAACAGTGAATTTTTCACTATTTAGGCAGCCCATGAACTGCCCAAGTACTATTGGGGCTGACCTGGGCAGCCTCCCATGTGTATTGATTGGTCGGTTCTGGCAAAAAAGTATTTTATGTCATTTTACGGAAAAATATTTTCGTAAATGTTTCGCGATGTTTTCTAAATTATTTATATTATTATTTGATAACATATATAATATTTTTAGGTGAAATATGAATGAATTATTCATATTAGATATTGAATAATTTATTCGGTAAGTTTAAAAATTTTAAAGTTATGATTTCGCCGGAACCGCGCCTTCCGCTGCGCCTAACCCCAGCAGAAATTGCAATAGAGTCGTTATTGTTGTTGTTGGAAGCAATTTTGTTTGTTTATTGAGTTTGTTGATTGTCCTCATTTTGTCTGTTGAGTCAATATGCGTTTGGAAAGGCCTCTCATCTGCTCATACTACTTTTTCTCATTTCCACGGTAAAAGGAATTGGTGCAAGGAGGATGGCACACACTAGTTGGCATGAATCCAATCTCTTCCAATGAGATCTTGATAACTGGCAGAAGAATACACAATAAAGAATGCAGAGCGAAGTCTTTCTCCCTACAGTAAGTTCTACTAGCAGTACTTTCAACGTCCTGATTACCACTCATATAAAAGCTGCCACAAAAACTTCTATTGAAATTAAATCATCCTCTGATTTTCCCAACGTTAACAGCATTTTGGAAAACATCACATTCAAAGCTGACCCATTATCAACCAGTGTTCTGGATATTGGTCTTCCATTCATATAGGACTTAATATACAGGGGCTTGATATGCTTGTCATCTCTTCCGAGGGATTCTCAAATATCACCCTTTTGGGCCCTCCATATTTCACGGCTTGGATAGTTACCCCATAATGTGGCTTCCTGCTATTTTCATCTTCCAAAAAAGAGGGTGTTTTCCTTTAAGCTCTTGCTAAATCCTCCATTCCTACGATTTTCCTTTCACTCTCCTTTTGGAAGTTTAACAGCAAAGTCAAGCTTGTTGTAGCACAGCCAAAAGGAACGAGGACTCTCATTATCATAAAAATGTTCTCTGCACATTATTCCTTTGGTCGATCATCCGAGCTCTCTACTGATTCATGGTCCTCGGTGGATTTCCTATAGAATTTGGACTTTTCCTTCACGGGCTCCTGCATCTCCTCCTGTTTTCCTCAAGGCAACGTCTTCTTTTGGGTTCAGGAGAGATTTTCAGGAATTGTTTTGTGCTCCACTATGTACCATTGGTTTCCTGGTCTAACCACTAGAGGGGCCACAAATCTTGGTTGTCTCATCTGGGAAGAAGATGGAGGAAATGGCTTGGTTTTTAGCAATGTTCGAAAACTCGGTATGCGATGCGAGGTGGGCACTTACGTGAGGTGAGGCGGTCGAGGCGGTAGCGTCAATCCAGATATAGGGAAAAATACAAATATATAAAATAAATTCATAAAATTGTCAAAATCAAATCATCCACAACACAAAATCATCTATCAAAATTAAATAAAGTAAAACATAACAAAATAAGTTTATGAGAAAAATGGTTATTAATCTCTAGGTAAGCTATCATTTATGTCTAACGACATGAAATATGGATCTAAGGTTTTATCTTCTCCATCATCATCTGAGTTGTCATCTTCTAAAGTGTCATCATCATATCTAATTCCTCCACCATCCTCATCATCAGTTGCAATATCGTCCCACTCAGGTTCATCATCAACAAGTTGCATAATCTTTCTTTTACCTAACAAATAATATAAAGTCGTATGTTTATCTATATGTAAATTACTTTGCATGTGATTTCATTTAAATAAATTACCTTTATTTCTTTTTCTCTTTTGTGCAGATAGCCAACTTCCAATTTGTTGACTAATAGTAGCTCCAAAAAATCCCTCTGAAGATGTTTCATTGACATTCTCTTCTCCAACCACCCATTCATCATCATAAGGCACCTCATCCTCAAATAAGGGATCAACATCCTCTTTCATTGATTGTTTCTTCAAAAACTTATATTGTAACCTCATGTTATACATTACATACACCAATGAGTTCAATTTTTGAGTGGACAATCTATTTCTTCTCTTTATATGAATCTACACACATGATTATAAATTTTATCAAAAATAAAATAAATTTATTTATTTGAATGACGTATCAAATAAGTTTTTGTGAGCATATATCGAATTGAATGTACTCCAATTACGCTCGTATCCCGAAGATGAGCATGTTAGACTCAAAATCTTTATAACTAAGGACTGCAGTTGAGGAGTTTGGTCTCTATATTGTTTCCACCATTCAGCTACAATAACAATGAACACACAATTCAAATTAAGATAAAAGTGTAATAATTGTAATAATACCTAAATGATAATTCACATACCATGACTATGATTGAAGAGGGTGATTCTAGCAAGGCCAAAAGAAAACATCTCTATTTTATTTAAGAAGGCATCCATATGCACATCTGCCTTCGCTTTATCTTTATCATTGGTGATAAGTCTAGCCATACACATGAAAAATCCTAACTTAATCTCCGGATGAGTTGAAGGATTGTCTGAATACTGGATTTGGGGATTCAAAAAAAACGCAGCTGCATGCAAATGACTGTGCATCTGAAACTCCCACCTATCATCAATAATCTTTCATATCTCTTTGTATGCTCCAACTTCATCTTTCAATTTTTTTGCTATTTCTTCCTTTGCTTTATCCATGGCACCATAGATGAACCTCATCCTAGGTATTTTTCACCATCTGTAATCCCCAACACATAAACCAAAGGTTTGGTGGTTTTTAATGCATAATTCATGCTGAACCGGAACCTATCACTCAAAATGATTTTCTTCACTTCTCTTCTTTCGGGCTTCTTTGACAAATTATGATCATTCTATTCCTTGGAAGTAAATATTTGCTCCAACTGTTGCTTGAGACTGTACATATTTTGTAATGTCAAGTATGCAGTAGCAAATCTTGTTGGAGTAGGACGCACTAAGTCTTTCTTTGTAAAACTCATCATCAAAGCCAAAAATCGATCCATGGTTATATATGAAATTACTCACATGTTATAAAGACAGTAATAATTACATTGTCAAATAATATATTTTTAAACAAAAAATAAAATAAAAAAATTGTGCAACTACAATTTATAATTACCTTCTTTGCTTTTGTCAATGCAATTTTGTGTTGAGTTGGCTTTCTAATTTGTTCAAGTATCAAATCAATACAGTGTGCAACACACGGCGTCCACCACAACCTTTTTCCTCTTATTCATCAACAGTTCGCCAGTTTTCTTGTAGTTTGATGCATTATCTGTCACTATTTGGATAACAATATCCTCTCCAACTTCTTCAACAACATCATCAAAAGAGCTTAAATAACAATTTTACATCATTTACTACATCACTAGCATCAACAGACTTTAAAAAAACTATATCTTTAGGATTGTTCACAAGGAAGTTTAATAATTGTCTTCCTCTTATATCCTTCCACCCATCTGACATAATAGTCACACATGTCTTTTTCCATGACTTTTTTACATTATCAACTATTTTTTGTGTGTTTGCTACTTCCTTGTTAAGTATTGTAGTTGATAGCTCATAAGGTGTAGGTGGTTTTCTACCACGTCCAAAATTGCCAATTGATCGTAACATATTAACAAATGATGGAATATGGGCAACATTGAAAGCAATTCTATTCTCAAAAAAGAACTTATCAATGTCTTGTGTCGTGCGATCACGCAACTCTTTCTCACTTCCTTGCACTATCGGATTTTCCCCAACCTCTGGTTCCTCAACCTTTTGTACAAATCTATCCATTGGTCCTATGACTCTTCTTTTGGGAGCAATAGTGTTTTGATCATTAGTAGATTTATTGTGAAAGGAGACACTTTGGTCAATTATTTCTTCTCTATATAATTGTGCTACCTTTTTTGCATTAGATTGCTTCTCCAAGTAATTTTTTATTTCATCTTTTACTTCTGAGGGAACCTCTGTACATGGGGCAGCATTACCATGAATACCCGCAATGTGTTCTTTCATTCTAAACACACCCTCTTTGAGTATTTTATCACATAAAATACATTGAATGTACCATTTGCCTTCTCCTCTTTCAATTTCATGCCCATACTTCCAAGCTGGATCATTCCGACTCGCCATGGCCACTACAATAAAAAAAAAATCAGCAAAAAGAATTAATTAAAAATTCTGCAAAAATGTGAAGATGATGACACAAGTAACACTAGCAACAAAAGTTAAAACATTAAGTACAAATGAACATTGTCGAAGCATGTGGCTAAGTTAAAAAAGTAGGTACAAATGAATAATGTTGAAGCACGTGGCCAATTTATAATTTGACTCTGACACATGTTACTCGTGTCATCATCTTCACTTTTTTACTTCAACAGTGGCCATAATCTGGACACATGCTTCAAGCCTTCAACAGAAATAAATAAATAAACAAATATATTAATAAACAATGAAATAACAGGAAACAGTCTTCATCCTTCACTCAACCGAAAAAATCCAGAAAACAAATTGAAGATAGAATAATGAGGATGAAGATGGCAGACGCTAAACCCAGTTTCAACAGGAGGCGCAAGAAAAATTTAGTAAATAAAAATTAAAGATGAAGTATCTGAGTTGATGATGAGAATAAAAAATGAATATGAAAGAGATTTAGGGTTAGTATTCAAAACTCAACAGAGATCTTCTCTATTTATAATTCTATTTCTTGTAAAATAGGAAGCTGATTCGTTACACCACTTTTGGTTTTTTTTTTTTTTAATTTTATTTTTTTAAAAAGGTAATTTTCGTCGAGGCTCCGCCTCCCACCTTATTCGAACGCCCGATGAAATTTTTTCTGAGGCGACCTTTTCCCATTTTCTAGTTCAAGGCAGCGCTGTCGTCGAGGCAATCGAGGCGCCGCCTCGAACCAAATTTTGAAACATTGGTTTTTGGAGGAAACCAAGTTTTGATTGCGGACTCCTTCCTAGAGCTTCATCCGATTTTATCTTCCTACACTAAATACTTCTTTGGAATCCAGATCTTACGCAATACCCTTCCCATAAGTAATTATGTGTCCTTTTCTCTGAGCCTCCTTTTGGAATCCAACATCTTCCTCAAATCAATTCACATTAGCCACCAGAGGAAAATGGTCTTCATCAACCAGCATAGTTTCCTTCTTCTCGTGGAACTTTAAAATTCCTTTATTGATTTTGTCTTGCACCACCCTTTTAAAGCCCAACAAGAATTAGTCAAATGATTGTAAGAGTTGTGATACTTATGATACTCATTTCCTTTGAGCTCATCTTTGGTAGGAATTTTGTGATCGAAAGGTAGAGTCAGAAACTCCTCATTCATGAGGAAGTCAAAAATTTCCTCAGTCTTAGTCACGTCAAAGGAGAACTTGGTGGTACTAGAACTTGTTGTTTTCTTCCATGCTTCTGGTGTCTTCTTAATTAGAAGAAAACATACACAAGATCCCAAATTGTTGAGATCCGCTACTGTAATTCCTTTTGCATCTGCTTCCTAGTAATATGACATATAGATGATTTCCTCCAATGGATTTCCTCCCTCAATAACTCTTCGTACTCAGCCATTTTGGCAGATAATTCAAAAAAGTCCCTGAATTTCATCCCTTGGAACTTCTTCCTCAATTCTATGTCCAAGTCTCTTTGTGTCATTTTTACGAACTCTGTTTCTGACAGGTATATCATGTTGGGATTTATGTCCTAGAGCTTCATGTGTTGTAAAACGGAATTGATTATTGTAATAATTATAAACGCATTATTCATTTATCAAAGTTGTTTGATTTAAATTGCATATTGTCTAATTGTCTTGTTTACCTTGATTACTTTTGTACCTTTAGACTTAGTGTATGTTTGATACACAAGAGGATTTAAGTCTGAAGTTAGTAATCTAAATTGTCCATAGAGAGCAAACAGAGTGGGTACTTTGTTTGTGGTTTATCTATAGCTGCGGTTCATTCTATACTTGTATGACGACCTTGATCCGGATTCGTTCATGTGGTGACATGAGAATGGAGGCACCTTGTATGATATGATCATATAGGACTGGACTCAGATAAATATGAATTTTTTTTTTAATATCCGTTAACCCAAGAAATTCATTTTATCTATTAGATGGTCATATATGGATTAATCTTAATCCTGAGTGTACTACGAACTCCTGCATGTTAGGCTGTGTCCTTTGATTTACTATGGTGAGGTTGGTGTAGCAGTCCCGGCCAATAACTACGTATTTTGGGGATATGGTTTGGTATGTAGCTGGGAACGTTTTACATAGATATGGAATTCACTCCTTCTTTCGAGAAGTAGAAGAATATCTCTTTTAAGAGTTGATTCGGGACTTGAATAATTTTGAGCGCTCAACTTTCATATTACGAATAGAAAGTATTATATTCATAATTGTTATGAATTAATTGTTCATTATAGAATCAATGGTGCTTAAAAGACAAAATATTTAGAGGGGTATAACGGACTTATGACCCGGCTCTATTTATTAGATATTCGTGAAGGGCTATATCCATATGTAGTGACTATATCGATGGACACCGAAGTTTGTTCGGCTTATATTTCCATCTACGGTAACGGGAGTTCAACTTCGAGTTTTTAGTGGAATAACGCGGAGTTAATAATTCGTAATATTTAATTAAAGAGTTTAATTAATATTTCGGAATTATTGGAGCTCGGAACCGTAGGTCCATTTGGTCCCCGTGCTAGCTCGATTAACTGTAGCAAACCTAATTTAATTAGATTGTCTAATAATATGCTCACATTAGATTTAAATATTGTTAATATGATTAATAATACTTTTGTCACAAATGAAAATAATATTAAATTAGTTTAATATTATATTTTCTAATATTTTGATTATAAGATAATCAAATAATAATTATAAGATAATTATTACATCATCATTGATAATGCATAATTATGAGATAATTATGACATCATTATTTGATAATGGTAAATGCATTATCAAGACAAGCCTTAATGGTTTGCCAAATCATCCACCAAGTTTTTGTTAATTAGTTTTGACCTAATTACCTAACTTGTTCCATTATCTAATGGATTTGGTTGACACTCCACTCAAGTGTGTTGGCCATTTACAATTGATAAAATTGAGTGGATGTTGATGGAATGGCTTAAGTTTATATTCTCTACCATTCCCACTCAAAGGTTGGGTGAATTCAAGAAAACATCATACTTAGCATTTTGGAAAAAGTTTTTCAAGAGAGAGCTAAAAACATTCACAAAAGTTGTGAGTAAGGTAGAGAGAAAAATCTAATTTCTCAATAGTTGAGATTAGAAAGAAAAACAAAAGTGAACAAGATACTTGATCTTCTTCATCTCATCTTTCTAAAGCCAAAATAGTTTGTGACATTATCAAATTCTCTAAAAAGTTTAGAGGTTGATCTTTGTGAGTGAAGCCCACACTTCGGTTTGTTGGTTTCGAGAGATAGCTCGGAAGATTGAGTGGTTGATTCTACGGTAGAATCTCAAATGAAATTCATCAAGAGTTTTGTGGAGTTCGACTTTAACAAAGGAGAAGGCAGAGAAAATTTTAAAGATCGGTGCCACCACATCCGCAACTTCCGCCGCGCAAGAGGAAACGGTTTCCAACAATTGGTATCAGAGATTAAGGTTGAAAAGTTTTCTTAACTCTTCTCTTTTAAGTTTCAGTTTTAATAATTTATATGAGATATAGATTATTAGAATGCATGTTATGATGAGTAGGCACAATTAGATTCATGAGATGAATGGTTTGAATGTTCATGTGATGAATGTTTAATTTTGATTCATGTGATGAATGTATTGCGTTGATCGTTAATTTTTCCGGCTCTTATTTTTAGTATTGGAAATGTAAGACCATAAGGTCATATTCTTTCAAGTGTTGTAAGTTCATTTCTTTTGTAATAAGTCCTTTTTGGAACTCAATTTGTAACTTGGAGGAGCCGATGCCGCGAAGGACTCATTACGAACCTATTCCGCGAAGAACTCAACAACATACCATGGAGCAAGATTTGAAGACCAAGGGATGCCTTGGATTTATTATACTAATTAGATTAGTAATTTTTTAAAAAACAATAAGAGTCCGGTTAACGCAATTTATGTATGTATGTTAAACTTCATTCCGTTACGAGTCTGTAGAAAAAAACGGGGACCAAAACGGACTCCGAAAGCTCCCGAACGGAGTAAATGAAGTGCTAGTGTTTTGACACCAGACCGATATCGTTCGAACTCCCGTAAAACGAAACTCAAACATTTTGCTATTGCCTGGAAAACGTTCGAACGCCAGAAAACGAAACACAAACGTTTTCAGCCTAGACCTGGTCATATAAATATGTTTTAAATTGTTTATTAACATGTCATATAGCCTAGGGTGCCTACTCTTGCATTTTCACATGCCATAACATGTAGACATGCATGATATTCAAGTCATAAAATATGATTTTATGTAAATTTAAAAGTTAAATTACAATATAAGATGCATGTAAATGAATTAATAAGATTAATTGGTTAAAGGTTTAAAAATTTGGAATTCAAGTTTTAGAACAAATGGACATTATAAGTACATTATTTTCCTTGGTATATCGGATGGAAACCCGGATATAAATTCCATAGCCGCTTCCGAATGGACGGTAATTTGGTTTGCACTCGGGATATAATTTCACGTACCTTTGGAGTAAATAACGTACTTTTATCTATTAAATGGTTTAATGACATATAGTTCATTAGTTGAATTCTAAAATTTTAAAAACCTATAAGTGAACTAATTTTTTAATTGTTAAAATTGATTAGATCACTTAAGCAAACTTGATTAAATTAGTTTAATTAAGTTAATGATTAGTAGAGACTAATAAGTATTAGTGAATAAAATTTTAAGTGTTAAAATTGGTTAGATCACTAATAATCCACTAGTATTTATAAAGATATGTTTTAGCCGAGCATAATCTTAATACATTAGAAACTAATGAGATAGAAACCTTAAACTTCAAATAGTGAGTGGGAGAGGGGTATACCACTATATATCCCACGATCTCCATTGTTATCCAAAAATGTGAGATTCAATAGGCGCCTTGTGGCAGCTTTGTTCCTGTCCCTCTACGGATGGTGTCCTTATTGGGTCAATATCAGGTTTGGATTCCGAAAGGATAGGAACTCTAGATGTATTTGGTGATTTGACCTACCCTACGGCGGCACTTCACTAGTTAAGTCCAAGGGTTCCGAAATAATGGGTCACACTCACAAAGGAATGGTTAAGTTGTTAATCAAAGCTTCATTGATCAAAATAACGGTAGTTGATTAATATAGGAATAAGAGTTATTTCAGATATATTAATCAATTGAAAATGTCTCAATCTATCATGCGAATACTTGACCTACCCTACGGCGGCACTTATTTGTGGGATGATAGATAACCGTGGCATAGTAATTCTTTTAGGTTTCTAATTCATTACACATTGATCATGCATCATGTTTAATTTTATGCCTAAATGTTTGACAATTTCAATATGCGATGAATAAATGATTGAATGCGCGTTTATTATTTTTCAGCCATTGCATCTGCAATAATCTCAATAATCAAACAACAAGAAAAATTAACCGGGGATAATTATGTTAAATGGAAAAGTGACATGAATGCTATCTTGGTCTGCAAAGACCTTAAATTTGTCCTAATGGAGGAATGTCCTCCTGAGCCAGCACCTAATGCTGGCAGAACTGCACGTAATTCCTATAATAATTGGATTAAAGCTGATGAGAAAGCCCATAGCTATTTGATAGCATCCATGTCTGAGGTTCTTGCTGCACAACATCAGCCTATGGCGACAGCATCATTGATTATGCAGTCATTACAGAACATGTTTGGGCAACCTTCAGACCGGCAACAACATGAGGCAATTGCCTCTCTATTGACCGCTAGAATGAAGGAAGGCACCTCAGTCCGAGACCATGTGTTAAGGATGATGGCTCATCTTAATATGGCTGAAACCCATGGAGCACGTATCAATGTGCAAAGCCAGGTGACAATGATCATGGAAACCCTTCCGAAGAGTTTCCTGCAGTTTAAAAGCAATTGTTCTATGAATAAATTGACTTTTACGTTGACTGAACTGCTAAATGAGCTCACCAATTATGAGAACGTTATAAACGGTCCTCGTAAGACCAATGCTGAGGCAAATGTTGCCGAATCTTCTAAATCTGCAAAGAAGAAGAAGAAAGGCAATTGGAAGGCAAAGGCAAAACCAATAAAAAAAAAAAGAACAACAAAAGCTCCAAAGGAACCAATGCCAAAGGAAAATGTTTCCATTGTGAACAACAAGGGCATTGGAAAAGGAATTGTCCGAAATACCTTGCCGAGCTTAAAGAGAAGAAAAACTCAGGTAAATATGATTTACTTGTTATTGAGTCTCTTTTAGTAGAGGATGATAAATCCGCTTGGATTGTTGATTCTGGTGCCACTAACCATGTTTGTTGTTCTTTGCAGCTACTTGACTCATGGAGGGACCTTTCTGAAGGTAGCTTCACCATGAGAGTTGGGACAGGAGATGCTGTTTCAGCAAAAACAGTGGGAGATTCCAAGTTAAACTTTAATAATAGTTATTTATGTTTAAATGGTGTGCTATATATTCTTGGTTTTCGCAGGAATTTGATTTCTGTTACAAAACTTATGGAACATGGTTTTTCTATTTCGTTTAATAATAAGTTAGTTATTATTAGTAGAAATGGATTAAATATATGCACAGGAAACTCTGAAAATAATCTATATGTATTAAGACCGTTAATGCATAAATCACTGCTTAATACTGAAATGTTTAAGATTGAAAGATCTAAAATAAAACGGCAAAAGATTTCTCATGATGATACCTATTTATGGCACCTTAGACTTGGTCACATTAACCTTGACCGGATAGATAGACTAATTAAGAACGGAGTTTTAAATCAGTTAAAACTCGGTACTTTACCTGTCTGCGAATCCTGTTTAGAAGGCAAAATGACTAAGAGACCTTTTACTGGAAAAGGGATAAGAGCCAAAAACCACTTGAGCTAATACATTCGGACGTTTGCGGACCGATGAATGTAAAGGCACGAGGTGGTTATGAATACTTTGTCACTTTCATTGACGATTATTCTAGATATGGGTATGTTTATCTAATGCAGCACAAGTCAGATACATTTGAAAAGTTCAAAGAATATCGTGCTGAGGTTGAGAACTAGTTAGGTAAAAGCATCAAAATTCTACTACGATCAGATCGTGGAGGTGAATACCTTGATAAAGATTTCGAGGAATTCTTAGTTGAGCATGGAATTGTTTCACACAGCCACAGCACCTGGAACACCACAACAAAACGGTGTTGCAGAAAGGAGAAATCGAACCCTACTAGACATGATGAGATCAATGTTTAGTTATAGCACTCTACCTAGTTCATTCTGGGGTATGCATTGGAAACATCAATGTATATCCTGAATGTAGTTCCTTCTAAGTCTATTCCTAAGACTCCCTTAGAGTTGTGGAGTGGTCGTAAAGCTAGTTTGCGACATTTCCGCATATGGGGGTGTCCAGCACATGTGCTAAAGAACAAGACTACTAAGTTGGAACCACGTTCACAGGTGTGCCTATTTGTAGGCTATCCTAAGGAAACTAGGGGTTGATTCTTTTATAATCCAGAAGATAATAAAGTATTTGTATCGACAAATGCTACATTTCTTGAGGAGGATTATATGAAAGAATTCAAACCTCGAAGTAAAGTGTTACTTGCTGGTACGACCAGTGAACCATTGTCAAATGTTGACAAAGACATAACACCTTCAGCATCTGAAAGTCAGATGCAAGTTTATCAGAATACCATGCCACCTAGACGCAGTGGGAGGGTTGTAAGACAACCTGAACGCTATCTAGGAAATGGTGAGGTGCAAGTTGTTGCATCTTGTGATGGTATAGATGATCCATTGACCTATCGTAGTGCAATGGATGATACTGATAAAGAAGAATGGCTCAAAGCCATGAACCTTGAGATGGAGTCCATGTACTCTAACTCAGTGTGGGAACTTGTGGACCAACCTAATGGAGTAAAACCCATAGGTTGCAAGTGGATCTACAAGAGAAAAAGAGGAATAGATAGGAAAGTACAGACTTTCAAGGCTAGACTAGTGGCAAAGGGTTATACCCAAAAAGAGGGAGTTGACTATGAAGAAACTTTCTCGCCAGTAGCCATGCTTAAATCCATCAGGATTCTTCTTTCCATTGCCTCATATTATGACTAGAGATTTGGCAAATGGACGTCAAGACTGCATTCTTGAATGGCAATCTTGATGAAAGTATCTATATGGTACAACCAGAGGGGTTCATAACCCAAGGCCAAGAGCAAAAGGTTTGCAAGTTGCAAAGGTCCATTTATGGGCTTAAGCAAGCATCTAGATCTTGGAACATAAGATTTGATACTACGATCAAGTCTTATAACTTTGAGCAAAACATCGATGAACCTTGTGTCTACAAGCGCATCATTGATGGGATGTGATTTTCCTTGTGTTATACGTCGATGATATTTTACTCATTGGGATGATGTAAAGATATTATCGGACGTTAAAATCTGGCTAGCTAACCAATTCCAAATGAAAGATTTAAGAGAGGCAAGTTATGTACTTGGGATCCAGATCATTCGGGATCGCAAGAAACGACTGTTAGCAATGTCTCAAGCATCCTATATCGACAAGATTCTTGTGCGATTTGGAATGCAAAATTCCAAGAAAGGTAATTTACCTTTCAGACATGGGATTCATTTGTCTAAGGAACAGTCTCCTAAGACACCTCAAGCAGTTGAGGAGATGAGACATATTTCATATGCTTCAGCAGTTGGAAGTCTTATGTATGCTATGTTATGCACGAGACCGGACATCTGTTTTGCAGTGGGAGTAGTCAGTAGGTTTCAATCCAACCCAGGATTAGATCATTGGGTGGCAGTGAAACACATTCTCAAGTATCTTCGGAGAACGAGAAATTATATGCTAGTATGTTCTGGTAAGGATATGATCCTCAGGGGATATACAGATTCTGATTTTCAGACGGATGTAGATTCTAGGAAATCAACATCCGGATCAGTATTCACCCTAGGTGGTGGAGCTATGGTATGGAGGAGCATTAAGCAATCTTGTATTGCTGACTCCACCATGGAGGCTGAATATGTAGCAGCTTGTGAAGCAACTAAGGAAGCAGTCTGGCTCCGTAAATTCTTGGCATATCTGGAAGTTGTTCCAGATATGGATAAACCACTCACACTTTATTGCGATAATAGTGGAGCAATGGCGAATTCCAAGGAACCAAGAAGCCACAAGCGGGGTAAGCATATTGAGAGAAAATATCACCTTATCAGGGAGATAGTGCCGAGAGGAGATGTCATTGTCACGCAGATTCCATCCGCAGACAACCCAGCTGATCCGTTTACAAAGACCTTATCGGCTACAGTATTTGAAGGTCACCTAAATGGTTTAGGATTACATGACATGTCCCATTTGCTCTAGTCCAAGTGGGAGATTGTTGGGATTTATGTCCTAGAGCTTCATGTATTGTAAAACGGAATTGATTATTGTAATAATTATAAACGCATTATTCATTTATCAAAGTTGTTTGATTTAAATTGCATATTGTCTAATTGTCTTGTTTACCTTGATTACTTTTGTACCTTTAGACTTAGTGTATGTTTGATACATAAGAGGATTTAAGTCTGAAGTTAGTAATCTAAATTGTCCATAGAGAGCAAACAGAGTGGGTACTTTGTTTGTGGTTTATCTATAGCTGCGGTTCATTCTATACTTGTATGACAACCTTGATCCGGGTTCGTTCATGTGGTGACATGAGAATGGAGGCACCTTGTATGATATGATCATATAGGACTGGACTCAGATAAATATGAATTTTTTTTTAATATCCGTTAACCCAAGAAATTCATTTTATCTACTAGATGGTCATATATATTAATCTTAATCCTGAGTGTACTACGAACTCCTGCATGTTAGGCTGTGTCCTTTGATTTACTATGGTGAGGTTGGTGTAGCAGTCCCGGCCAATAACTACGTATTTTGGGGATATGGTTTGGTATGTAGCTGGGAACGTTTTACATAGATATGGAATTCACTCTTTCTTTCGAGAAGTAGAAGAATATCTCTTTTAAGAGTTGATTCGGGACTTGAATAATTTTGAGCGCTCAACTTTCATATTACGAATAGAAAGTATTATATTCATAATTGTTATGAATTAATTGTTCATTATAGAATCAATGGTGCTTAAGAGACAAAATATTTAGAGGGGTATAACGGACTTATGACCCGGCTCTATTTATTAGATATTCGTGAAGGGCTATATCCATATGTAGTGACTATATCGATGGACACCGAAGTTTGTTCGGCTTATATTTTCATCTACGGTAACGGGAGTTCAACTTCGAGTTTTTAGTGGAATAACGCGGAGTTAATAATTCGTAATATTTAATTAAAGAGTTTATTAATATTTCAGAATTATTGGAGCTCGGAACCGTAGGTCCATTTGGTCCCCGTGCTAGCTCGATTAACTGTAGCAAACCTAATTTAATTAGATTGTCTAATAATATGCTCACATTATATTTAAATATTGTTAATATGATTAATAATACTTTTGTCACAAATGAAAATAATATTAAATTAGTTTAATATTATATTTTCTAATATTTTGATTATAAGATAATCAAATAATAATTATAAGATAATTATTACATCATCATTGATAATGCATAATTATGAGATAATTATGACATCATTATTTGATAATGGTAAATGCATTATCAAGACAAGCCTTAATGGTTTGCCAAATCATCCACCAAGTTTTTGTTAATTAGTTTTGACCTAATTACCTAACTTGTTCCATTATCTAATGGATTTGGTTGACACTCCACTCAAGTGTGTTGGCCATTTACAATTGATAAAATTGAGTGGATGTTGATGGAATGGCTTAAGTTTATATTCTCTATCATTCCCACTCAAAGGTTGGGTGAATTCAAGAAAACATCATACTTAGCATTTTGGAAAAAGTTTTTCAAGAGAGAGCTAAAAACATTCACAAAAGTTGTGAGTAAGGTAGAGAGAAAAATCTAATTTCTCAATAGTTGAGATTAGAAAGAAAAACAAAAGTGAACAAGATATTTGATCTTCTTCATCTCATTTTTCTAAAGCCAAAAGAGTTTGTGACATTATCAACTTCTCTAAAAAGTTTAGAGGTTGATCTTTGTGAGTGAAGCCCACACTTCGGTTTGTTGGTTTCGAGATATAGCTCGGAAGATTGAGTGGTTGATTCTACGGTAGAATCTCAAAGGAAATCCATCAAGAGTTTTGTGGAGTTCGACTTCAACAAAGGAGAAGGCAGAGAAAATTTTAAAGATCCGGTGCCACCACATCCGCAACTTCCGTCGCGCAAGAGGAAACGGTTTCCAACAAATCATACATCAGTTCCTCATCTTCTTAAAACGAGCAATGAAATGGTTTGTCGTTTCTCCACTCTTCTGCGTCACCCGGGATCATTCGGCTATGCATAATTTTGGCTTGGCTCTAGAGAATTGAGTGTGAAACTTCCTTTCCATCTCCTGCCAGGTAAAAGCTGAGTTCTTGGGCAGAGTGGCATAGTAGGTAAAAGTTGTTCCTGTCAAAGAATTAGGAAACAGACTTGGCTTAAAATTTGAAAATTCGTCATAATTCGCCAATTCCCCACATTGGATGGTGAATCTAGCAATGTGCTCCTGGAAGGATTAGTCGTCCTCTCCATAAAATAGTGAAAGTCGGGAATCTTGTATCCCCTAGGATATGGATTTTCTCTATCAATAGCATCGGGATACGGTTTGTGAAACTCTGGATGGTCGATTTGCCTCGGCCCCAGTCCATAGAGTTCATGCACCACCTCTTTTACTGTTTCTGCATCCAGGTGTTGAGAACATGCATTGGAGGATGATTTTCTTTATTGAACATTGGAGGATTACCCCTCGGGCCCATTCATGCATGTACTTCTTCGTCATAATTTGTAGGATAAGAACTGTTAAGGAGCCATAGGAGCCACAACCCTGCCATTGCCAAAATGGCGACCATTGGTAGCAGGAATCCTGCTAAAACCTTTCATCCGAAATCCTCCAACTTCTTCTCTCCTGTGAAGAGGTTGGTATCTGTCTTCCATTGGGGGAGGAAGAGAAAGGCGAGGATTTGGTACATGAGGACAGTATGTCTCATGAGATCCTCTAAAGGATTGCCCTTTGAGTTCCTTCTGTCTTACTGGCTTAGAAATCGCTTCCTGACGTTCATTCCTCCCATTCCTAAAGTTGGAAGTCTGCCCAGACTTGTGTTGTTCCATTCTCTCTAAAGCCTGTAAGATTTTTCATGGCTTTTTGTCATTGCATCTTGGCTCGCCTTCATCCTTCTGGATATCATATATGCAAAACAGCCAAATCAACACTGAAATTGTTAGGGAAGGCTCCAACAATAGGTCTTGCAGGAGTTTGATTTTCTTGATTGTGAATTATAAAAAGAGATATGTTCCTCTCAATCTGCTCCACTGGGTGTGGAACGTTCTGTTGTAGGCGCAGCTTCTTCATCTTGAGATTGGACAATGTCTTTTCCAAAATTATTTCTCAAGTGGGTCCCACCGGGCATGCCAAAAATTAATGTTGGCTCTAAAAATCGGTATTGCTAGGCGTGCCAGAGGAGCGGGTCCTCAAAGTGAAATCTGACTTATAATCAAAATAATGTGAAACAAGTTCTCTAAAATTCGAAAGTGATGAACAATTTAGATTCTAACAAGATGCTACTGTAACTGAAATTGAGATTGAAATTGAAAAGAAATTGCGATTACAGAATGAAAACTAGAATCAGTACAAGACTAAACTACTAGACAAAGGAATTTTAACAGGACTGAAATTACTGGAAACAATTCTAAAGGATTAGACTACAAGAAATTACAATAGAGTCGTTGATGTTGTTATTGATGGAAGCATTTGTGTTTGTTTGTTGAAATCTGTTGATTGTCCTCATTTTGTCTCTTTCAGTACTGCCTTTTATAATTCATGCAACAAACTGCTCCCTCCACTTTCCTGCAACGGTTCCACTACATTTTATATTTACGCCTAATGGAGGAAACTGAAGCATAATAGTAGAAAAATACGTGTAATGGAGGAATTCCATTTTTTGGAACAACTGACTCAGATAAGGCTTATCTTGTTCAGATTAGGCTTTGCCCTGACCCCTTCCTGATAATTGGGTTGGGCCTGAACATCTTGGATGCAAGCAAAGCTTGGCCGGTACGGTCACCGGTATCCTGATATGGGGGGCCAGTATGGAGTAGTCCAGTTCCAGAACGTGTATAAATGATCTCGACTCACCGGTATGGATGATGAGGGACCGGTATACCGGTCTCATATATAATTTCATTGTTTCCTGTTTGATTTCAAGATGGGCTCCAGGCTTAGGTTTGGCTTGAATTATTTCTGATGCAAACAGTTACCATACCTTACGTCTACATTCATCCATATTCTTACAAACCTATGGGCACAAGTATGGTTTCCAACAATGTGTGGAATATTGTTGAACAACGTGTCCATTGCATAGATAGTATTGAAATTCAAGGAGAAATAGTGAGTTCAGTAGCCATAGTTATCAAAATGTCCAGTCCTTTTTTTCTCGAATAAACATAGAGCAATGCTTTTACCAGTTTGTGTTCATGGATGCTCTAAAAAAAATAAAAGAAAATCCACAAGGGCATAAATTTGGGTTAAGCGGAGGAAACTATAATGTCCTAAACTCACAATCCCAACTACTTCCAGCAACAGCAACACAACAATTCATGAATCAACTATTATGCCACTCAAGTATAAACTATAAATAAATGGTGATTTCGATACCAGATTAGTAAGTCATTGTTTTAAGGTTCCCAAATTACTGTTGTTGACGGTGGATTTTGGTCTCAGGGCAATTTTGGAATATCACTCCCGAGGAAATCCTCCTCCAACTGTGAATTTGTTTGGTTATGGGGGACCAAAGGCAAATTTAGCGGAAAACAAGAAAATACGCCAATCAGACAAGGTGGTTTAACGTGGTTCGGTGGATTTTGGGATCCGACCTACGTCCACGGGCAAGAACAGGGTGGTGCTTTTTATTACCCAAATACACTCCTTGAGTCTCTTCCTCCCTTTTACAAATCAGAGCTCTATGACTCTAATCTCTCACTCTTGTGATGATTTTCAGATGCCCTTTTACACATGCTCTCCCTTCTATTTATAATAATACATAAATCAGATTCCTATTTGTACAAGAGTTTCCTAGTCAAAACTATTCCCTTTTTCCATAAGGATTCCTAGTCAAAAACTACATTTACTTCCTTTATCATACTAGGACATTGACTTACTAGTTTACCCCATGAAAGTAGGATAACTTATTATCTTATCTCATATGGATATAATGCATTATTTTCCCGATCATGTCTTGCCCTATGCTCGGTCTTCATGTGGTCGGTCATGATGGTCATTTGTGCTGAGAATGCTGCTACCGATCTGATAGTGCTCGGTCATCCGAACCAAAGTGGTCGGTTATCGGATCATAAAGTTCTCGGCCACTCACTCATGTGGTCGGGTCGGTATTAATGATCTTTGACCAAGGAGAAAATTACCCTTTTGCCCCTGTCGTGCTGTCTTAAATACCATAGTGCCTAAAAGCACCATCAACAACTGTGTAATGATGGAATGAGTAATTTTGATAGTTGATCATCATGGACTAAACTCCAACAGTTCTTACTAAAGGTACTGCATAACTGTTGTTATATGCTGACAGATGCTCAACATAACCAGGGAACCCTTTGAAGACAAATGTTTGCTAGAATTTCTAGCCATTTTTCATATCCAAGGATTAGTGCATCTTATCTATGATTAGATTAATTTCTCTTTTTTCATGGGATGACTATATTAACCAAAAATATACTACTATATCTGCAAACAGTTAAAAACGTAAATTTTATAACTTTCTTTTTTTCAAGGATTATATTTGGTCAGCAGGAGATGGCTTCAAGAGAAATTCAATCATCTAAATAATAAAAAAATTTACATCAACATTTACAACTATTGTTATTTCAACTTCACCACCACATAGTAAGTTGGAAATGAGAGAGACGACTTTTGGGGGGGAGTGGGAATTGGGAATATGAACAAAATAATTAAAAGCTTCAGTAATTTTTCTTACAGATCAAAAATATATCTGGCCGTGGAGAACAAAAGCTCATAGACGTCTAGAATATCCAGAACCTCCACATTTCTTGCAAAATACCAATCCTACAGAAAGACAAAATCCACTTCAAAACTAAAATACAAATGCAGACGGAATAGACATTATAAAAATACTGAAGTTCAAAAGAACCGAACATATCAGGGGTGTGAGTTTAAAAATAACTAAATTAGACATCACTCAAAACCAATGGCACAGGTGGAAATGATATTAGCTTGCAAATACATATCTTAGAATTCACACTGAACTGCAATGTTCCATTTAAATTGCATGATAGAGGTAGAGACACGTTAAAAATGTATGTATAATATAGCTAACACAAGCAGAATGCTTAAATGAAAGTATTCTTGAACAAGAAAAATGGCCACCTACTAAAGTGCTAAAACGGGCAAAGGGAAAAAAATAAAATTTCCCTTTTTTTTTTTGAAACGTTGGAAACCCCATCACCAAACCACCCATTCTGGGCCGCGACCTCAGGCTCTTACAAGAAGCGCACCCCCTCGATTCGAACCCAGAACCTCAAGGTGAGATCTTGAATCCTACACCACCAAGCCACACCCAGCACTCTAATACCGAATGTTATGTTACCAATAACTAAATGAGTAAGTCGATCTAATTTTGCATACAAACTGTTGTATCATCATTAGACCATTCCACCTAATCTATTTTCATGGCACATCTTCTGAGTTTTGTACATGTAGTAAATTATTGTTTCAGAAATGAACCTGCTCCCTTGCAGACGCGACAATCAACCAAGCCAGACTCTATCTTCATCTTCCCGTCATTGCAGAATACACATTTTGTGCCACCTATTCAACACAAACAGTCCAAGAATCAAAAACTTAATCTTTATGAATCACAAAAATCATAAACTTAATCTTTAAGCAATATCATCATAATTCATTAACTTGGGGGTTACTTATATAAGATACCATTTCCAGCACAACGGTCACATGGAACAGGATCCCCCTGCAAAAGAAAATGCTTGAATTGAATGAAATGGAAATGAAAGAGAAAATGGGCACTCAAAGAATAAAAGCAATTATGTAACCTTGAGGCCGAGGAAGAGAGAGAGAGCGATGGCAACCAAAACGCTGATGCCGGCAAGGAAAGTTTGAGTATCTAAAGGCCTATCAAATTCAAACCCACTAAGCAGCAATATTGGAATTGGTATTGGGTTCAGAAACAGCTTGTTTATTGTGGTGTGTTGCTTAATTATTCCATTTTTATGCTTCAAAATGCAACGGGAGTGAGTTGGGGTTTCTGATTTTGTTGGGAGTAAATGAGGAAGCAAATTGTTTGTGGGAGATGAAGAAGAAACGAGAGGGTGAAATTGGAGGGAGCAGAAACAGAGTGCCTGTGCAGCCATGGATACTCCACAAAGAAATAATATGTGGATCTCAGCCTCAGCTAGTTGCTTTGTGTATTTTTTTTATTTTATTTTTTTGGTTTCATTTTCATTTTTATTACCCCTTATGTCCATTGACTACTTTGCCCCTCACTTTTAATACACAATACTGGCTGATGACGGTCGGTACCTATTAAGTATTACCTAACCATAATCTGATCACTGTGGGCATTAAAACCGTACCGGATCAAACCGATTTTTTACTCCCAAATTATATGAATCAGATTTGAATTGAATCGAATTGGATGAAAAAAATAAATTTTGGTTCGGTTTTAATCGGCAACCTTTAATATATATAAAGGAAGCTGATCAAACAATGGCTCCCGTGACTTTGTTAAGTCGCGGACGCCCTTTCATGTCCGTTGTATTCTTGAATAAGGATCCAACAGCCACTTTATGGTTATAATATATAAAATAAATTTGTTTGGGCCCGCTTAAATAAATTAATATATTCATTTTTTATAAACTAAAAACAACTTTATTTTTTATTAATAAATAATATTTTGTGATGATATGAGCCTACATAAATTATTCAAAATTCTAAAATCTTTTTCCTTAGTTCTGCTCAGTGATCGATGCCCCCTGATGAGTGTGTATGATATACGCTTTTCAAGTATATTTATCACTGATTTACCTTTAAATTATATTCTTGAATGTGTTAAATGTATTAATATTCATTGTTTTATTTTTTATGATGCATTATATGGAAGAAAAAAAAATGAGCAAAATGAATCAAAAATCAGAAATTCTCGATTTGCACCGGTGACTTCTTGATTTATACAGTCTTTAGTATGTTATCATAACTTTTTCATACAATATTCAAATGAGGTGATTCAAGTTGGGTTGGAAAGAAAACTTAATTATCTACAACTTTGTAGTTTGCGTTAAAGACTAAAGCAAATTCAATCATGATCAAAATCAAGTTTGAATCCGTAAGTAATGCATTGGCGTGCCAATGGAGGTTAGAGAGCGACGTTGATGAGGAAGACTCTTTCAAGTGAGACCCGTCCACGTTAATTATCGGCCCTATACATTGCAAGAACCCCCACACAAGATCCAATAGCCAAAAATTAGTACATAAATCTATTTTCAACATCTTCCACAATGTGATAAATAGAACTTGGGTTTTTTCTTCTCAAAACATAAGAGTATTGCATTAGAAATGAAATCGAATCTTCTGGGCTTCATCGTATCAAATTTAGAGCAACTTCTCTAGCCTGATATGTTTGCAAGTCTGTCACATAAACATTATGCTCAATTTGTAAGTCAGTGATTATAGCTCTCGGATGGTGTGACCGCTTCCCATTAGTATACTTTTCCTTAATCATAACCAACAACATTACTCCTATTTATTTGCCAATGATTATGATTGTTAATATCAGTTTTACATATATGCAATTCCGTAACATCACAACTATTTACCACCCAAATTGCATTGTTGTTGTTGTCCGACCATGTAGCTCGAAATCGCCATTTACAATAATTTACTGCACAATAGGATTCGAACCGTGTTGTTGACGACCTAGTCACCATAAATTCAATTTTTGCGTAATAATCATTATGCCTAATTCCCTATTCATCACCTTATTTTCACTAAAAATCTTACCTTGAAAAGTTCCAATTGTATTATCAAATTCAAAGAAATCTGGAACGAACTTGTTCGATGATAAAACTGGAGGCATGCACATAAACTGATCGTGTGCAGTTGAGATGTTACTAAAATGATTAATTTGAGCAAAAACACAAAAACCTTCAGTTTATATAAATTCATCTAATTACCTCATATTATAACCAATCTCATTAACTGGAGATTCATAATGTCTTGTTTCAAAACTTGAACTTGACATATCTTTACGGTCATTATTGAGACTACTTTCAAATTAAAATGGAGATTAACGTTCATGGAATGAAAACATAAGTTCTTGAGATGTTGGTTCGTAGGCGAAAAGTTGTCTTACTGATGTCAGATGACATTCAATCAATACTTTAGGAGTCGTCATCATTAAAATACCTGTTGTCCTCGGACCAGAGTTCAAATAAATAAGAAATCGTAATTGTTTCATCATCAGCTATTTCAACATGTTAAGAAAGTCTATGATATTCAAATTCATCGACAAATTTTTCTTCACTGATATGTCAAAATCATCTGGAATTTTCTGAATAAACTAATAAACTAGTTCAATAAAATCTTTATATGTAGCATTTTTTGGAAGAAAAAATATTTCTTTTTCCCATTTACATATTTCATTTAAATTTTATCAATCGTTCTCTCCCATAAACCATCAAACCTCATCTTAATCAGATGGACTCGGCGAAATTGATGTCACACAATTATCGCACTGTGCGACAGAAGTCGTCGCACGACTTGACTTTGTCCATTGCTCTGTGCGACCGTGAGCATTACACTGTGCGACAACGTCCATCACACAATGTGACAAAGGTCATCGCATTGTGCGACAAAGGCCATTGCATTGTGCGACAAAGTCTATCGCAATTTCTATCACACTGAGATATACCTCATCATACAGTGTGACGGTGTATGTCGTTCATATATGTGTTACTGATCACTTATAATACCAATTCTAACCATGCTTAAATCTAACCCTACAAAACTAATAATTCTTCATCATTATGGGAAAAATTGAAATATTAAAAAAAGTAAAAACACTTAGTGGAAAATGCAGCATATCTCAATTTAATTTCTTTGAAATTCTGATAGGAGAATACTATGTTATGAATGAGATAAGGAAAATTTTATTTTTATGCATTCTGTTTATCATCAAATATTTTGTTTATATATATATGATGGAGTTGGTGCTTGGAGTGTCAATCCGAATTGTACATTTTATTATTTATTAATAAAATAACTACATTTTTCATTTCATACCCTATTAATGGTATTGTCATTACGCGTATTAAATTGATGTATCGATATGCTAAGGATGACATCGACCTTAGAATAGTCTTGACACTAGGTGTAAACTATTCTTAAAGTAAATATTCATAGTCGTTGGTTTTGGAATACGGTCGAATTCCTATAACCTAGAATACTAGCACATGTCGTATATTGGAATTGGAGTTCCAATGGTTTAACGCGATGTACCATGAGTTTTGGAAACTCGTATAGACATGAGGGTATTCGTTGGAGTGAATACTGAATGACTCACGGGTGATTCCTAATAGTTGGAAGTACACACCACCGTCAATAGGAATCTCCTCGAGTCGAGTAGCATATGTAATCCTTTGACTATAGGATAGTATTGATTTTATGTGAGATCCTCCACACTTAGATGCCATGTATGTCAGAAACCTTTCATGGTCTGGCCTCTAGATGTTCGTTGGGTGTGAACCGATGCACACAGTAATCAAGTGCGAAGCAAGATAGGATCTGTCGGCCCGTATGTGTACCATAAGGGGTTTAGGTATCCATGTTAGTAAAAACACGAATCTTAAATCTTTGGCCAAAGTCGATCACCTAGGGTGGATCGCATCAGTTATGAAGAATCGTGGACATGTCGACATAAGATGTGCGTCTTAGAAACTTGACGATATATTCTATGTTTCCTAAACACAACTCGGATAGCCTACGACGGAGGGATTGTTAAACATATGTAATGACCTCGACTTGTATAGTTCAGAAATGTCGTTCGTGTTCTTCGCGAATTCGGAGGTGGCCGAATTGCGTACATATTAGCTAGGCTTATATGACGAACGTGTCTGAACTTAGAGAGTCCCAATATGAAGTGTACTCGTTGAGCACTTGGGTAGCCGATTATTTTTTATAAAAGATAATATTCGATATTATAATTATCAACTAAGATAATCAAGTGTTATTGGATAACATTGATTATTTACTTTGACCTAATTGGATTAATTCAATAATTACACAATGGCTTAATTGTAAAATCATAATTATCTCTACCATTTGAGGATATTATGGTAATTGTAAGTATGTAATAATATGTGGTTTTGGCTTGATTTAATTGGATTAAATCAAGGTGGCAAACATTGAACTAATCCATTTCCTAATCTTTGGCTTGATTTAATTGTATTAAATTAAAGTGGGAGACAATGGAGATTAGTCACACCTAATTATACATATTTGGACAATTTAAATTAAGCCCACTTAAAAGTTGATTACAACTTTTATTAATTAAAAGTTGTCTAAGTTTTGCTATAAATAGCAAGATTTATGAAGGTTTTAATTACAAGTTCAAATAAAAGCATAAGCAAATTTTGAGAGATTAGCCTAAGTTAGGGAAGTGTTTAGAGAAGTTTGTGAGGTTTCTACAACATTTCATCTAGGAGAAATCAAGATTGGATCTTGAAGTGAAGCTTGGAAGCATTGGAAATAAGGTTGGATCTTGGAGTCAAGCTTGCACACCTTGGAGGTTCTCCAACAATTTCTACAAATGAGAAGTAGATTGGATCTTGTTTATTTGTGTATTAGATGCATGACCACATAGCTTAATGTTGAATAAGACTAATCAATTATGTTAGGATACTTTAGAAGTATAAACACAACATGCTTGTAATTAGGTCAAAATATTCATGTTGGACATGAAACAATTAATAAGAGTTTGGAACTCTAAATTAAAGCTTAGATTTATGGCTACCATTCTAGATTCACTTGACCACCTTTAGGTGGACTAGAATGTTCATGAGACATTTCTAATTGAGATTCTAAAATGGTTTGTGTATTGGATTCAAAATTTACGCAAACGTGTATTTAGAATAAATTTATGTTTTTGGAAAAATATTTGATATTTTGAAAAACTAGATTTTTATTCTATAACATGTGTTTATGATGGTTTTGAAATTAAAAATTTATTTTGGGTGTTTTTGAAGTGCTTAAGGAAGACGAGAAGCAATTATGGTCAAAAACCCTAATTGCATCAGCTCTCTGGAATCCAGAGAGCTGAAGCTTTTAAATGAAGAAAGAAACAAATTAAGGAAAAAAAAAAACTGCATGCTACAGTGCTGTGCGCACTGTACACGCGGGCTGTGCGCGCGCACTGTAGTGCGCGTGGCGCTCTTCGCGCGCGCTGATTTTGTTTTCCTTCATTCTGGAGTTTCCGGACTCCGTTTCAGTCCCGGTTTTTTCGTATACACTCGTAATGGAATGTAGTATTTCATTAAATGATTTAAAATTATACCCATACTTGATATCCATGGGTTAGATCCATTTCCGCTGCCCGAGGCACCGATCTGACCATAGAGGTTCCACAACTGCTCCAACAATATATATATATATATATATATATAAGTGTAAGTGTCTTACTTTTTGCTTAGTTTGCCTAATTAAAAATAAATGAAAATGATTACTTCCACCCTTTGTATAATTTTAAATTTTAAAAATAACCTTATAATTTTTAAATATTAAAAAAAAATACTCTATTCTCTAATATGTGATAAGTATTAAACATATTTGTACATCAATACCATAAAATTCATTCCTATAAAGACATCACAAGGATTGAAACTCAATGTGTATTTAATGATGGGATAAACAATTGAAACTCACATATAACCCATATATAATATGATTAGTAATATTATCCATGACCGATATTGAGGGATAGAAAATTGAAATATAAATATGACATGAATAATAAATGGTAGAATTAGAATTCACATACGTGATATGACACAAATATAATATACAATTAATTTAAAAAAAAAATTAGTTAATATATTATCTTTATTTTATCTCTTTTTTTAAAAAAAAAAAAAAAGAGAGAGAGAGAAAGAAAAGGAGAGAATAAAAAATAAAGATAATATTTTATAATACACAGATAATTTTTTTTTTTAAATTAGTTAATATATTATTTTTATTTAATTAATTTTAAAAAATAAAAGAGTAAAAAACAAATGCTGGCTGTGGGGTTCGAACCCACGCGCACTTATGTGCAGAAGATCTTAAGTCTTCCCCCTTAACCACTCGGGCAAACCAGCTGATGTTTCAACAAAGGACGATATATTATTTATATATATATTTGATACAAATTGAGCAGGCATTGAGAGTATTTTTCCATGCCAAAATTTTGTGTTATTAAGATGATCAAATATCTATAATTTATGTATTTACTAAAAAAAACAGTAAGTTGATTTTAGATGTGTGAAAGTGAAAGTGAGATGAAAACTTAAGTTACATTAAGGAATGATGACATTACTTCCAATTTCCTTCAAATTAAGGATATTACCAATATATTTTAAGCAACGACAATAAATTCTTAAAAATATTTTTCCAAGCCAAATTTATGTGCTAATAAGATGATCAAATATCTACAATCATATATATATATATATATATATATATATATATATATATAAATGTTTATTTGGATGACAACACGTTTTGGGGTTTGTGTTAAAAAAAAATCATTTGAATTTTGTCCCCCTCTATGTTGAAATAAAAGTGGACCATCACGTGGGCTAAATCAGATTATAAAATGACTTGTATTAAATAAAATTCTTTAAAATTCTTAAAGTTTTGTGAATTTTTTAATATAAGAATATAGTTTCATTGTTTTCTCAAGTATGTCTTAATTTCTATCTCAACTAACATGTTGAAAATTCTTACAATATTCATTAAAGGATGGGTGTTTATGTCTTTTTGACACTAGGGGTGCAAGGCAAGGTTGCAATCCTTAGGAGGGTTGCATCCCACCCCAAGAGGTGCCCTTTTAGCACCCCTCCATGTCTTATAAAAGAGGCAATCATATCCAAAAAAAGACATAGAACAAAAATCTGTTTTGAGTCTTCTGGTTTTGAGAGAGAATTCCTCATATTTTCCTAGTTCATATACTTGCCAAGAAGTGTTCCTTATACAAGAAGGAACCAAGTTATCCTGGGAGAACATTGGTCAATTGCAAATCCGTAAAGCACTTGTGACGGGGCCAATAAGTTCTTAAGGAAAGAGAGAGATCTCGACTTGGATTCGTCATTACATATTATAGGTTTTTTTTTAATCTATAGTTTTATGTTTTAGGTTTTAGGGTTTTTGGTATTTTCTGGTTTGATTTGTTAATAGCATTTTGTTTTGATGTTTAAATGACACTTATCTATTTACATAACATAATAGAAGGATCCCTTTTTGGTCGTCACTAGCTTCTTTCTTCGGCCCCTTTTCTCTGCTCTCTCTGATAGAGACCCTAATTTCTTTCTTCAGCCTCTGCCGCCATATCCACCTTGTGGGTGGCGGCAGGGGACTCTCCCCTCAGTCCCCACCACCCTCCCCCTCGTACCCTTCTTTCTTCTTCTGAATCTCTTTATTATCTTCTACTTTTCTTTTCTTGTTTTCCCCATCATATTTCTTCCCTTTTTTTTTTCCATTTTCTCTTCCCCTCCCCCTCGCACTCCGGGTTCTTTCTTTCTTCTGCGGCCCGTGTGTCACCGGAACTTTTTCCGATGAGCCTTTTTCCTCATTTTCTCCATATCCTCCTTTCTTTTTTCTCATCGTTGTTTCTTCTTTTGCTCTCTGTTCTTGCTCTCTTTTTTCTTTCCTCTGCCTTTTTCTTCTTTTCTTGTCCCTTTCTCTACACCCTCAACTTTTCTGTTTCATTTTGTCTGGTTTTGATTTTTCTGTTTTCCTTTAACTTTCGTTTTTTATCTGGGTTTTTTTACCTGGATTTCCATCCGTTCGTGGTGGTAGTTAAGTCCAATCAGAGTATAATCTGTATTGGTTTTTGTTTATTTTTTAGCTAGTTTCCTGTCGTTTTGCAGATACCTGAGGCTTTACAGTAACAAGATAAAAGATTTACACGACTTCGCTGATAAAACAGAGATGAGAGGAATTTTTTTATAAATTTATTGGGGTTTATTTTGTAATGATTTTATTAACTTGTTGTAATAGTCTTATTATTACCCTGTGTATTGTGTTTTCCCTTTCTAGATACAAAATTTGTATTCAGCGACTCTTGTCGAGAGGTTGGAAATTGGGCTGAATCTGTAATTACTCTATAACTTTATTAGAATTAGGTGTGAATTCGAATTTTGTCTAGTTATAGGGATTGCAAAATGCATAAAGTTTACGTTGTCAGGTTTATATCATGGCTAGGCTTAAGTCTTAGGTTTTTCCTAAGTATTCTATTCGAGCTGATATGGCCGTGTATTTACATCTTTTATGATGTTTATTATGAATGAATTTTATATTTCTCAAAAAAAAAAAAAAAACTAACATTATAGAAATATCATTTACAATTATTTTTCTTTTGTAGTAAATACCGATAAAGTTCAATATTAACCAATCAATTTGTATAATTTGATTTTAGTATAAGGTACTGATTTTATGCGGAATTAAACACAATAATTTAAGATAAGTCATAATTATTGTTTCTATGCATTAACAAAATCATCATACACCCTTAAGTCTAACAATTATAAATCAATGCAAATAAACCAAAGTAGAAAATAAAATTAACGCCAACAATTTTGTTATTGAAGTGGAAAAATCGTGCGAGTAAAAAATTATTCCGGGTATTTAAGCTACCAGCCGAAATCTACTATAACTAGAAAACTTATAGTGATGGTATAAGACTTATAGCAGTAACTCTACCGACTATAATACCTCTAAACTGCAATAACTCGAAGAACTTCTCGAGCCTGCACCAAGCGGCCTTCTTCGGAACCTCTGAAGTCTCTGAGTGAATCAACCCTGCGAACTCGCAATGCCATAACTCTGACTGCCAATCTTCCTTCTTTAGAACTCTAAAGGCTTAGGTAATTGAGTTAAGGTTCTATTTTTGTATTGATGGTCAATCAAGGATCAATATCATCAAGACAAAGAAGACAATGTAAGCAAGAAAGTCTTCAATGTGACAATCAAGAAGGAAGAAATAAAGTGTATGAAGGCTCTCTGAATTGGGTTTATTCAACTGGTTAAGGTGGCTAGATGTTTGTTTATATGGGCAGAGCAAAGATAAGGTTTTCCTGGTGTAAAATAGGCTCAAAACGCGTCTAAAATAACCCATTTACCCGTATGGGCATTCGCATCCCCTAAATGCAACTCAAACGTAAAATTTTTACCTTTGGACGTTAGAACGCTCAGACGAACGCAACTCGAACGCGCATCGCAGATTAGTTTTGAAGTGCAACTTAAAACACTTTAACTTTCTTGTCCATTGGTAAAATTATTCGTTTTTTATATTACGCGATCGTGTTCGTGTCTACTTTCCAATGAAACTGGCCTCATATTAATTGGGGTTCTATATCTTCTTGAATATCCAAAAGTGTGAATATCGCTATGATATCTTATCTGATGTTTTCCAAATACTTGTTCAATTACTCTGAGATCTTAAAGACTCATTATAACTCAATTGAACTTGTTTTGTTACGGATATTGCCAATAAAAATGGAACTAACAATGTCAATTTGAAGTTCATTTTTTTTAAACCGAGGTGTCCGGGTCAGTTTTCCCAACCCCGACTTATTCCCGGGACTTATGTCCCGTGTCCTCAGAAATTTCCCAACACAGATCAGGGTAAGTCGCTGGATTTTTACACTAGGAGGCATAACCCAAAGGAAATACATCTAATGTGATTCGAACCTCAAACTTGAAAGAGAGCAAACCAATCATGCCCAAAGTCTTTACCAATGTGGCAACGCCTAGGTGAAGTTCATTTTTACTTCGTAAAGAAAAATTGGAAGTCTAAGGAAAATATGTCAACATATAATACAAATGTGTGTGTGTGTGATTCGAACCTTGAACCTGAAAAAGAGCAAACCAATCAAGTCTAAAGTATTTACCATTGTGGCAACGCCTATGCTAAGTTCACTTTTAAATGGAAGTCTAAGAAAAACATGTCAACATATTATATATATATATATATATATTGGATTATAGTAATTTATATATATAATGTATATTTATCTCACTTTGTTTTTCATAATTTGACCTTCTAGTTTAAATTAGGGGCGGTTGCACGTTGGGCCCAGCAGGGGCTCCAAAATAATTTTCCAAATTAATTAAAAAAAATATTTTATATCAAATCTATATTTCTTGTTCTCATTTTTCCCTAAATTCTGAAACTTGTTAAGAAAAAAACACAACAAGTCATTAGGAAGACATCAACGAAATTCAAAGGTGAGAAAGCAGCTGCACAAAGCAAAAGAGGGTTCCACTTTTACATAGGCGGTTCCACTTTTACAGATTATTCTCCAACAATTTAGTATGACACTCTCTATATATTTTTATGCTCATTATTAGGTTTTGAAATGATTATCATATTGTTCAAAAAAAAAAAATTCTGGACGTGATCAACAAGAAAAAAAAAAATTTAACATAGTCAATTTTGCTGCAACGAAATTCTTTGGACGTGATCAATAAGAAAAAAAAAGTTAATTTTATTTTTTTGCTGCCAAGGAACTTTGTTGTAATTTTAACATAATCAAATTTGTATTAATTGAACATAGTCATATTTTTTTTTAAAAAAAAATTGAACAATATGATATTAATTTCGAAACCTAATAATGATTTGTTGATTCCTTTAGGTTTTTACAATATATTTTTTTTACAAGAAACTGAATTATTCTTTTGTTTATTCGATATAGTTATGGAGAAATATTTTAAAAGAAAATCAACATTACAACCTTCTCCAAAGAAAACTAGGTATTGTTCAACCGAAGATGTAGAAGTTAATTTACAAGATCTTCCTACAGATCCCGGATTAAGACCTTGAATTTCTTATTATAGTCATAATATCTGAGATGAATCCGAAGAGCATACTTACAAAAGGGTCATGTTCAAACTAAAAATCATAACTTTAAATTATCAAATTTTGGAAATCAAAAACGGCTATTTTGTCTCAACTTGGTTTGAAAATTTTGGATCTTGGTTGGAATATAGCATAGAAAAATATGATGTATTTTATCTTTTTTGTTATCTTTTAAAAGAAGAGAATGGTAAACAAAGTGGTGGTGATATATTTATTGGTAAATGATTAAGAATTGGTAGAAGAAAGAAAAATTTATTGAACATGAGGGAGATATCAATAGTGCTCACCACAAAGCTAGACATGACTGTGAAGCGTTGATGAATCAGTAGCAACATAGTGAAATAGCTTTCTCAAGACATTCTGAAAAAACTCGAAGTGAATACCGAGCTCATTTGAATGCTATTATTGATTGTGTTAGATTTCTGTTAAAACAAGGGCTTGCATTTCGTGAGCATGATGAGTCAAAAGATTCAAGTAATCGAGGTAATTTTCTTGAGCTTCTACAATTCATTGCTGACCATAATGAGGACATTAATGCTATTACTTTTGAAAATGCTCTTAGAAATCTCCAGTTGACATCAAATGAGATTCAGAAAGATATTGTAACTTATGCTTCAGTTGAAACTTGAAACTACTAATATTATTATTAGATAGATGGGTGATATTTTATTTTCTATTCTTGTTGACGAGTCCCGTGATATATCTTCAAATGAGCAAATGGCTGTCGTTTTGTGTTATGTGGATAAAAATGACTATGTGGTTGAGCGTTTTATCGGTATTGAACATGTTACTAGTACTACAACTTTTTCACTAAAAGAGGCACTTGATAAGTTTTTTTCTAGACATGGATTGAGTATGTATAGGTTGTGTGGCCAAGGGTATGATGGAGCTAGTAATATGCGAGGTGAGTTCAATGGCCTTAAAGCACTCATTTTAAAGGATAATAAATATGTTTATTTTATTCATTGTTTTTCTCATCAACTTCAATTGGTTCTTATTTCTGTGGCAAAGAAGAATGAAGACGTTAATTCTCTCTTCAATTTAATTACTATGTTAGTCAATGTTGTTGGAGCTTCAGAAAAACGTCATGATATTCCTCAATAAGGACATGCTCGTGCAGTCATTGAAGCACTTAATAATTATGAGATTTCAAGTGGATGAGGTTTAAATCAAGAAATAACTTTGAAATGTCCTGCTGATATACATTGGGGCTCATATTATGGTACGTTATTAAGCATAATTAATATGTTTTCATCTATTACTAATATGCTTGAAATTATTTTGAATGAGGGAAATTCTGAACAAATATTTCAAGCTACAACATTACTGAAGTTCATACATTCATTTGATTTTATATTTAGCTTATTATAATGAAAAGTATACTTGGATTTGCACATGAGTTATCACAAGCATTACAAAAAAAAGACCAAGACATTGTGAATGCCATGAAATTAATTGGAGTGTATAAGCGAAACTTGCAAAAAATGAGAGAGAATGGATGTGACTCTTTACTTGGTGAAGTCTCTTCCTATTGTGAGAATCATGATATTGATTTTCCTAATATGGATGATATTTTTTTGACTCATAGACGATCACAACGCAAGGGTCAAAAGATCATAAATATACACCGCTTTCGTGTTGAGTTATTTTATGCAGTTTTGGACATGCAACTTCAAGAATTAAACAATCGTTTCAATGAGAAGAACACTAAGCTTTGTTTGGCATGTCTATGCCCAAATGACTCATTTGCAGCTTTTGATAAACATTAACAACTGCGCCTTGCTAAATTTTATCAAAATGATTTTTCTTCAATGGATCTCATGGCACTTGAAATTCAACTTGAAGTTTATATTATGGATGTGGGTTCTAATAATGGTTTTTCAAGAATGAAAGGGGATTTGTGAGCTTACAAGAAGAATGGTTGAAATTAAAAAAGATAAAGTGTTTCCATTAGTTTATTTATTGGTGACATTAGCATTGATATTACTGGTTGCCACAACTACAGTGGAAATGACATTTTCAACTATGCATTTTGTGAAAAATCGATTGCGAAATCGGATGAGAGATTAATGGTTGAATAATAGTCTAGTAGTATACATAGAAAATGATATTTTTAGTAGTATTGATAATGAGATAATCATTCAATGTTTTCAACATATGAAAGCTTGTGGAGGACAATTATAAATGTATTAAATGAAAATATATTAATGAAGTTATAAATTTTGGTACTTGTTTTTTATTGGACTTTTTAACTTAGCCTCTCCTGTGTTGAATTCCAATAAATTTAATGTTCAATGTATCAAATTATTTTATTCTTTCACCTATTCTATTATTGAATAAAAAAGAATTCATGAAATAAATTTTGTCGGGTAAAACTTTAAAATTTTGTACTATAAGTGTATTCGTTGCATTCTTGTTAATATTTTTTTTTAAACATATGTATTATGAATAAAAATTTTGATGTTAGGTTCATGTGTGTGTTTTCTACTCCTTTATATACTCCTACATAATATTCACATAAACATGTATAATAAAATCATAATTTAGGCTGAAAATTCTGGTTCCTAATGTCTTCCATTATTTTTGTCTATTTTCAACAATCCCCTCAAACTATTACTTATTTGTATATTTATTCTAATTATTTTGTTTACTTGTTTTAGATCCATGACTCAGACCTCCTCTCGTAGGCCTTTTAAGATCTAAAATATAATGAGGCACTCCTTATATTTGCACAATTAAGATTAAATTTTTATCTTTTATTTTTCAACTATCATATTTATTATTTAACCCAAAGACTGTCCTAAATATTAATGGTACATTTACATACTCGTAATCTGAAAAATTGAAATAAGAATAGTATAAAATCAGAATGGTGATTCGTACTCAGAATAAATTATATTTGGCTACATGAATCGTAATCGAAATCAAATAATATTCCCACAGATGTATTTATTTCATCTAATAATTGGAATGAATTATTAACAAATTACAAAAGTATATTTAGTTAAAATTATAAATTAATTTAATACTTATGATTTTTTAATTCATTGGTTATTAATTTATTAATGTATTAATCACTAGAAATTAATTGAGTAATTTTTCAAATAATTATTAATTATTAGTTTATTAAATTATGAATTACTTCATCATTAATTATTAATGGTTACTATTATTTTATTAATTAGTGATTTATAATTAATTACATATTAATTAAATGTTAATTTATTTATGATTAAAATTGATATTTCCCCCTTACATTTAGAAATGGATTTCCCATTCTCATTTTTATGAGAGTTCCATATGTTTCATCACATTCCTCATTCAATATAAACAACTAAACATATTCAAATATTCATTTATTAGTTTACAGTATATAATTCTCCCTTGGGTATGTAGACCTGGCCGGCGGTTCGGTTCCGGTTGGAACCGAATCGAACCGGCCGGTTCCCGGTTTCACACTTAAGTGGAACTGGAACCGTAAACCAAATCGGAACCGAATCAGTCGGTTCCGGTTCCGGTTCTGGTTCGAATTTTTTTTTTTAATTATATAAAAAAATCGAAAATAATTTAAAATAATTTAGATTAATTATATAAAAAAACCCTACGGTTCCGGTTGGAACCGTTGGAACCGTTCGATTCCAGCGGTTCCAACCGATTCGGTTGGGGTCGAACCCTAACTGAACCGGTCCTTTACGATTTCGGTTCCGGAACCGGTTGGAACCGGAACAGTCCGGTTCCGATTCCGAACTGGAACCGTGGCCGGATCTATGGATATGTGATATTCAGGGGTATATTGCCGTTGAATTCATACCCTTGAGTGAATCCAACGGTTGATATCCCTATGTCAGTCAGTATGACATACCGAGGGATAATAAGAAATACAAATTATTAAATATTGTATTATTATAGTATATTATCGCTACAAAAATCTTAGAATAAAAAACGGGGAGTTTGAAAAATTGAAATGGCCCTTGACTTGAATCGGACAGAACCTGGGCACAAGAACAAACCCTAGATAGCTTTTATGTCTGTGTAAACACGACCGACCGTACAGTTTAGAGGGTTTTTTTGCCCTAAAAAATGGGGAAGAGGCAAAAACTAAAAGAGAGAATATATTACGAAGAAATAAAAGACGAAGAAGAAGAGAAATTGAAGTCGGTGGCTGCAATGACCAGCGACGATGATGACGAGGCAAACGCGGATTTCAGCCTTTCGATTGTGGAGAAGCATCTATTGATGCGCGCCGCCAAGTTGTGTCACGACGACGGCGATAACAACAACACTGACGTCGTCGTTTTGGATGACATTATTAATATGAACGACAGTCTCGTCGTTGCGGGTCCCAGTGGGGCCACTGATGACGTAGTAGTATTTGAGGATGTGAAGAGTGATAAGAAGAAAATTAGGGTTCGCAAAAGTAAGAAGACGAAGGAGGAAATTGGTGACCATTCCGTGAGTCATTGTTTTTTTCCTGTTTGATTTATGTTTTTTTTTTTTAATTGAAATGGCAAAATTGTAATAAAATCATTATATCAGGTGACTGTTGCGAAAGAAGAACAGAAGGTGGAGGCTGTTGATAATGGTGATGATAGGGTTAAGGCTGTTGAAATATCAGACAATATTGTGCTGCGAAAGCTTCTTGTGAGTCGAAACATATTTTGCTTTTTAGAACTGTCATTTTGACAAATAAATATGATTTCCATGTGAAGCCTTAGCGTGGTATGTATCTTTTATATTTATTCTACCAGCGAGGGCCGAGGTATTTTGATCCTCCAGATAGCGGGTGGCAAACGTGCTATAATTGCGGTGAAGAGGGGCATATGGCTGTGAACTGTACATCTTCTGTCAAGCGGAAGAGACCGTGTTTCATTTGCGGGAGCTCGGACCATGGTGTGAGGCAATGTTCCAAGGTTAGCGAGAAACCTTTACGATGCATATAGCAATGTGGGCCGTTTAATTTAAGTTGTTTACAGTGCTGTATCAGAAGACATATTTCATTAGTCATTAATTTTTTCTTTTTCTTCTTTTAGTTGTGCATATGTGTAAATGTATAGCTGTAGGAAACTGATGTCTTAAACAAGAATGTTGAATGCATGTATGATTGTTTGTAGAGCATGTATTCAGTCTTGTTGAGAAAAAAGAAGTGCAAAAACGGTGTGCTTTTATAATGTATGCATGTTCATTGTTTCTATTCTTTTCATTTTTATGCTTCTTATGCAAGTTTGCCCTTCAAGATTGATTTGTCAATTGTTACTCAGATTGGCATTCACCTGGTTACTGAAATGACTAATAGTTTCATTACTTTGTAGGCACAAGATTGCTTCATTTGCAAAAAAGGTGGTCACCGTGCAAAAGATTGTCCGGATAAACACTCCCGGAGTGCTAAAGTGTGTTTAAAATGTGGAGATTTTGGACATGATATGTTTACGTGTGGGAACAGTTATTCCCTTGATGACCTCAAGGTCTGTTTATACTTATTACATCTTAATTCATTTTTCAGCTTTCTACATGCTGCAATCAGTTTTAATCACTTGAATTTGTATGTATATTTTCTGAAACTGTTCTTCTATAACCATTTTTTTTCCCAGGAAGTACAATGTTACATCTGCAAGAGTTTTGGTCATCTGTGTTGCATTAACGTCACTGATGCGGGTCCAAGAGAGGTTTCTTGTTTCAGATGTGGCCAATTGGGTCACACTGGTTTGGTAAGTTCATTTAATTTTAGTATGGTGTTATGTGATGAAAATGGGTAGCTGTTTCTACCTGCATGCCTATTGTTAGGAAGATTGTTGTATATTGCGATTGATGTTTAATAATCTGAAATTTTCTTTGATTTGGTTACACATCTATTGGATGTGATTATATTATTTATACCATTAAATTTTCTCTTTGGGAAGAAACTAAGAAAAGATTTATTAAATGAATAAAGATAACACAGAGGACCATTGTAAATCTAAGAATTGTGTAATCTATTTATACTGAACTATGATAGTGTACTATAACTATTGTTATAGTGTCCATTTTATGGAAAATGCTAAACGGTAGGACTGCTTTCTGAAAACACCCACCACAATCCCTAGACCCTGCTGCTTCAGCAAGCTTAGTGCATGCCAATGGACCTTACGATAATGTTTTTTGTACGTGCTTATGGCGTGTCTATTTTTAGATTGTCAACATGATGCACGAACGTTGAAGCTAAAATGGTTTTTTCTTTTGTTCAAGCTTCGGTTGCATCTATTTCCACCTTAAGTTCCTATATTTTGAAGGCTGATAGAATAAATAACAGTTTGATGTTTAGTTTTAGTTTCATATGGAAGTTCGTATTCTATGACTTGTTCTCTTTATTTTCTGGCATGGATTTCTTATGAAGTCGATTTTTCAACTTTGTTTGCTCATTCTTAAGGCTGTATTTTTAACATTGGAACTCATGTATGCAGGCTTGCTCTAGGTCACGTGGTGAAAATGCAGAAGCATCACCCAGTTCATGCTACAAGTGCGGTGGAGAAGGGCATTTTGCACATGAATGTGCGAGTTCTGCCAAGGTATTTTACATCTCTTGGAGTCATTATGTTCTATGTGACACTTTTTTAATTTACTAACATCTAGTTTCATTAGTTGAAGTTCTTTATTTCTGCTAGCTATGTCAGCTGTAGTAATTTCTGTGGGTTCTGGCAGGTTCGCAAGTGGAATATTGATACATCATCTCCAATTTTGAGACCTCGTGGAGAAAATAAAGACTACTCAGGGGTTAAGTCTGCGCCTCATGATCTTGGTAAAGCGTGTGTAAAAAGAAGAAAACCCAACATGAAGAAAGAGGTGTTACCACACCTCAAAAATCAAAACAGAGAGGTGGTTGGATAACGGATGATACTGGAGGTATCTCTTTTGGGAAGCCGAAGACTAAGAGGAACCATTGGAGGTCTCCTGGAACACCACCTAGTAATGGGCATAAAATTTTGGCTTTAACTTCTGGTGGTCATTTTTCAAGTCCTCAGTCCTCTAAAGATTGGACTTCTCATCATACATATTCAGCCTCAAGATTCAACAATCTCTGGCAGTGATGCGATAAGGAGAGGTTATGATTGGTGGGAGGAGCCTGTTTCTATCTCGGTAAGTATTTAAGCCATTTGTTGGGGACGAACAGTAAAGGTTGCTGCTTTTACTCCACTTGCATATCCGCACGCCTCATGTAACATTGTAAGGATCACTTATACAATCTGAGTTATCTAACAATTCTTTTTTTTTTTTTTCCTGTTAATTTTTCTGTATTGGAACTATCCAGTCTCTGGTTATGTCTGCATAGATTTGTTCCCCATAGTGAAAATGAGAGACGAGGATTTGCCGTTTTGATTTAGCTTCTTCTTGTGTGCCCTTGCCATTACTGGTTTCAATTGATTATGGTGGGTTTACGTACTCGAAATCGGAATGAGATGAAATCGGAATGAAATAAAATCGGAATGAAATGGAATGAGAATGGTAAATCGAAATCAAAATAAGTTGTTTACTTAACTGTAGGAATCAGAATTGGAATGAAATAATATTACAATTGAGGGTTTACTTTATGTAGTAATCGGAATGATTTGTTAAAAAGTACAAAAATACCCTTAATTATATTATAAATTAATTTTTTTTTATTAATTATCATTAGTTTTTAATGTATTAAATTACTAAATATTAAATTAGTCATTATTAAATTATTCTTTATTTAAAATATTAAAATCATTTTATTATTAATTTTTGATTAATTTTATTTATTATTTATTTAGTAGGTAGTATTAATTAAGTTATTACTTTATTAAGTATAAATTACTAAATATTAAATTAATATTTTTTAAAATGTTAAATAATATTTTATCCTTAATTTTATTAATTTTATTTATTATTTATAAATTAAGTATTAATTAAGTATATTTATATTAAGTATTAATGCATTAAATTACTAAATATTAATTTATTCTTTTATATTAAATTTAAATATCATTTTATTATTAATTCTTTATTAATTTTATTTATTATTTATTATTTAAGTATTAATTAATTATTACTTTATTAATGTATTAAATTACTAAATATTAAATTAATCTTTTATTAAAATGTTAAATGTTATTTTATCCTTAACTATTATTAATTTTATTTATTATTTATAAATTAAGTATTGATTAACTTTATTAATTAAGTATTAATGCATTAAATTACTAAATATTAATTTATTCTTCTATCAAATTAATTATTGATTATTAATATATTTTATTTATTATTTATAAATTAATATTAATTAATTACCTTATGAGTAATATTGTAATTTCTCATCAATAATGAGAATGGAAATCTCATTCCCATGGGAGTGGTAGGAATGAGATTCTCATTCTCTATTCTCAAATGGGTGGGCTCTATTTTCATTTTCATTCATATTTTTATTCAATTTTAGAAAATAACCAACCTTAATGGAAATGATTTTCATTCATCCATTCTCATTGTCCTCAAATAAACACACTATTAATAATATGGCTAGGGTTGACAATCAGTCGGACTGTACTGGGTTGAGATTTGTCAATCCTGATCACAATGAAAAATCTAAAATTTAGATTGATTACCAGTATGGATTTTGATGAAATGATTTGCTGTTTAATACAATTTTGAATTAAGTTTACATTTTATTATTTAAATTTAAGTGAAGTTAATAACTAAAAATGTCCCTTTTTAACCTACACGACTACGTATTTAGATGGATTGATTTGTGTTGAAAAAAATTTAATAAGTAATATATTTAATGAAATATTGAATTGTTTTCAAATAATTAACATCTAAATATTAAAGGGAAAATGAGTTTAACCCCTAGATGTTTGACAAAACTAATCGAAACTCTCCTAATGTTTAAAAATTAAACAAAACTCCCATGATAGTAGACATGGATGGCAATATTTCCTATCTCGTCTCGTTTGGGACGAGATTTGAGACTTGTTTTATGTCCCATTTTAAAAACAGGACGGGATGAGACGGGATAAGATGATACGGAACGAGACAACAGAATGAGACGAGATTTAACGAGATGTGGGACGGGACCTGAATGATTTTGTCCCGAAAAATATAACGGGACAAGACCGAGACAATTTTGCATCATGGTTTCGTATACGGGACGAGATCGAGATTGACAAATCTAGTATTGTCTCAACACATTGCTAATCCTAATAACCCTAATTGTAGGGTTGATAAAAAATCTTGAATCCCGATCGAGATCTCATCTCGTTTTGTCCGGGATTTGGGATGATTTTTCGTCTCGAATGAAAATTTCGGTCTGGATTCAGACTGATATTATTGGACAATTATGACCCATAACATCACTATCTGTAAAGAACATTGTGTTTTTGTACAAATTATCTATGTGACAAAAGGAAATTGCTATTTTATCATTATTGTAATTAGATTACTTGGATATATATATTAATGATTGACCGGCGTAAACACACACATATAACGCAAGCGCACGTATCGTTCAAGTAGTATAAAAATATCGATCCCACGGGGACTTAATATCTAAGCTATTAATTTTATGAGGTCAAATGACTACTAATATCTAACAGGTTGTTTGATTGATTTGAAATTGTGACGATTCTAAATTTAAAAACAAGTAAATAAAATATTCGAAAGTAGGTTTTAAGAAAATTCAATATTAAAAACTATCTAGGGTGTGATTTCTTCCAATATTATTTTAAAGATGAAGTGGTTATTTTATAGTTGGGTAATATATTGATTTATTAACCTGGAACACTAAATTATGTGAAAGCCTCTATCGATGGTCAGACACAAATACCCAGTTTAACTCAATTGAACCATATGTCTATGTCAACCAAATTATCTGGATTCATTAAGTTTAAGTTCCAATTATAGCTACCCCCGCCCGACAGGTATATGTCTATCCTGTAAGGAAATCTATTAAAGGGTTATCTATCCTCAAGGAAGATCGTGGGCTATTAAGTATAGGCTGCTGAAACCTAAAATCCCTATGTCTAGTTCATTTTAGATTTACCAGATCAATTTTATTAGTGGCTAGTTAATAAAAAGCATTAAGATTAAGACTCAATAAATAAATCTTTATATTACCCAAACTATAATCTAACCCCTTATAAACCGATGATATTAAAAGTCGTCACAACCTCAGATAACTAATTTAGTTACAACACATAACTAGGGCTAGTAAAAACTTGAAAATAAAAGACATAAAGTAAAAATACGGTAAAGTAAATACTGAAAAGTAAATTACAATAAAATAAAATGCTAAGGTAAAAGGAATTACTTTTACTACTACTAATTTAGATATCTCCCATAATATAATATATAAACTTGTGATTATTTTACCAACCAGCCATATAGGCGGGGTAACCTCATTAAGTCAAATTAAGTCCAACCAGCCATTAAGGCGGTTAAAAAGATTTGGCCATGAACCTGCCATATAGGCGGTAAGAAAGTTTAATTACCACCGACCAATCTGGCGGTATCATTGATTAGTCAGGTTTAAACCAGATTAAAAATGAATTACCAACCGACGAATCTGGCGGTATCATTTTTAAGTCAATATTTTAAATAGTGAATATATTATATTTAAGAGAGATGAATCTAAATAGCAATAGTAAAAAAATTACCTTTCACCCTAGCTGGGGAAGTTACCTCATCATGGTGAATAGTAAAAACTGTAAAAAGTAAAAAAGTAAATTACTATTATTACAAAACGTAATTAAAATTATTTACAAAACTAAAATTAAAAGAAACTAGAGAGAGAAACTCCCTCTTTACATCAAAGAGATGAAAGAGAATAGTACAACTGAAACTGGGATTTCACGCTCTATTTATAGGCATCAGTAAGGGTCGCGCGTCGCGACGCCCAGCTCGCGTCGCGATGCCCGTTTGGTCGACGTGGCAGCTTCTGGTTCGTCTGTTGAAGATTCTGGATAAGGTGATAAGGTGACACGTGACAAGGTGGTTGTGACTCAATTATTGTGACACATGGCGGCTTCTGATTGGTCGGCTAGATTCTTATCCGCCACTTGTCAGATAGGGATAAGAGAGCCAATAATTGATGCTGACGTGGCGCTGACGTGGCGACACGTGGCAATTTGACTGTCGGCACCATAGAATCGCGACACGTGGCACACTGTGATTGGTTGATGATGACATGGCGATGACGTGGCAATTTGACTCGGTCAACCTGGTGATGTGGACGATGACGTGGAGTGACACGTGGCGACATGTGGCGATGCGATTGTCGCCACCGTAGGATGATGACACGTGGCACGACGTATGTTAGCAGATCGGCTGTGATGGTGACACGTGGCACAGCGCACGTTAGCAAAGTCAAACTTTTCTCAGATTCTGATTTGTGGACCCGGCGCACGTTAGCATTGTTCGGCGCACGTTAGCTGTCGCGAAGCGGAAAATTACCAAAATGCCATTTTTGCCAATTTTCACTGTTTTGGCCAAAATCACCTCCAGAGTGTCCTGAAACTTTATTTATCTACAAAATAACACAAAACTCAAGAAACTATACAAAATATTAAGTTAAATGAGTGAGAAATAATGATATATTTATCACTCATCAAACCCCCAAACCTAACATTTTGCTAGTCCTCGAGCAAAACATAACATAATAAAATTTAACTAAGCCACTTTCGTAGGGATCACGGTTGCATTTAGCGTATGCAACAAGCCTTTAAACCCCTAGGTGTCCCTAGTGGACGAGTTGTAGTCTCGTGAGGGTTTTACAGCAATGATACCCACAAACATTTTATAAAAGTAAAAAGGTAGTGAAACCAATGCACACAAAAGCAAAAAGACAAGCGAAAAGAGAATAAAGAAGTTAGTGACTAATCAGGTGAAATTTCTACTCCAAGTTACTAGTTGTTTTGTTTCTTTCTAATTACTGAATAAGTAAATTCTCCGATTATATTTACCATTCTCCATATACACAGCCAACATAATATTAAACAACTCATTTTTGCCCACAACAGTCATAAGTGCAGTTGATAAGAGAGTAATATTTTTGTCCTAAAGTTTTATCAGAATTCACACCTTTTTGCTGCAATGTAATAATTTTTCAGATTTTTCTTTGATTTTTTTTTATTTATATACAATATCTTCCGTCTATGTAGCGAGTGTTGGGTCGGTGGCTCCCAAACCAGTTGGTTTTAGGGCACCAGGTGTTAAGACACCCCTACGGACTTAATTACTCAGACTTCAGATATATATATTTTTGCAGCATCTTTGATCCATGTAGCGAGCTTGGGCCAGTGACTCCCAAACCAGTTGGTTTTAGGGCACTAGGTGTTAAAACACCCTTACATACTTAATAACTCGGATCTCAGATTTATTTATTTATTTATTTATTTATTTTTTACTCCATTGCTTTTGAGATGCTTCCTCCAATTAAACTAGAGCACTGAATATTACAAACTTTTCAATTTTAGCTTATGTCCGTATGTTACTATATATGTTGATAATACCTGTCAACTGAGCATATGAAGATCCATTTTAGGCAATTTTTATGGAGAATTCACAAATTAGATAATTCAAAATGAAATAAACAAAAATTAACTTGTTCCGAAAATGGGTTTGAGACACGTATCAGGAGTGGGAACTCCTTACTCAGTTATCTCTCACCAATTTCACCATTTTAGTCAAAATAAAAAAGCAAAAAACGCAAAATATTTTTTGTAATTTTTGAAAAATTTTCAATTTTTTTTGTATTTTTCGAAAAATTTTGGAAAAATAAAAAAAACAACACACAAACTAAAAATAAGGTACTGATCAACTAATTTCCTCCCCCAAACCTAAATGAGACATTGTCCCCAATGTCTTAAACAGTAGATGAAGAGTTTATAAGATAATACCTGGTTAGCTGAAATTCTACAGGAAATTAAAGGCTAAGATCCAGATTAATCTGACGCCTCTTACCACGATCATCCTCAGACCAATTTATCTTTGAAATGATAGGGTCAACTTGTGGTTCATAGGCTAAGAGTTGGTCAATTAGATCCGGAGCAGTTCTGGCAGTAAAAAAGGAGTTCTTTTAAAGGTTTTGACAAAAACCATTTCTCCGGCATCATCAAGAAACACACAAAGAAAATCATAAAACCATCAACGTTGAACAATCCAAGCGGTTTCTGGTGTATGTTTAGGTTCGCCCAAGATAGCACTATAAAAATTTCTCCAATGTACCCAAGCCACCTGGCAAAGCAATAAAAGCATCAGCACGGTTAATCATTTCTACCAGTCGTTCAGACATACATGACACGATCAGTTCCTCTCCGTTTGATGGTTCAATAAGATTTGCTTCTGCCAAGGGTTTTGGGATGATTCCCAAAACATGACTGTCTCCTTCTTGTACGGCATTTGAAACGATCCCCATAAGACCAAGATTGCCTCCGCCATATACTAAGTGCATATTTCTTGCAGCTAAGACTCGACCCAATTCTTGTGCTACTTCTACGTATTGTGGCTTAGTACCAACACTACTACCGCAAAACACACATATATTTTCAACTCGTCTTCTCGAAGTGGCTACATTTTTTATGTATTCTTTCTCAACTCTGGATGCTTCAAAAATGCAATGGTGAGTTGAATTTATAAGTCCTGAATATGGGTGAGTAAAATAATAGCACTAGTATCTTCCAAGGACGATTAGTAGCAAAATAGTAAAATAATATCGTGATAGTAAAAAATGTCTGGATCCTGTCGGAAAAACATAAAAGAAAACAACAAAACAAATTACAATTATTAAGAAAAGACAAAGAGATATAATATTTACAAGAAAAGTAACGGCTTGATTGACGTCTATGCGTCAGGGACAAGCTTCCATCCAATTTTCTTATAAATTGGCAAACAGGGTCTTTTTGAGTCAGATTCCGAGACTTAACAGTTGTCTTTCCTTTTGGAATTGTGCATATAACATGCGAATTTCATGATACACACATCCACTGGGATGCGTCTCAAGAGTTTTAGATATGTCATCCAAAGACTCCTTACTCATGCCATCCCTAATGAAGTTAATCTTATCTTCGCGGTTATCGGACACCATTCCTAAAGAACGACAACGAGTATCACAAAACATACAAGCACATTATAACAAACACACATTCTTTTGGCTCTTCTCTTTTTAGCATATGTGCTCTTTCCTAAGCCAGACAGATGTGAAATAAAAGAGTCAGAAGACTCACCTGCCAATCGGACCCATGCTTCAATAATCCAACAATGTCAGTAGGAATACCTTTGATCATCAGTAACTCATCCGTTCCAAACAGCTTTGTAAACATTCATCAGAGATTTTTGAGGGAGAGAAGGAAATTGCTTGTGAAGATTTGCGAGAGCTTCTTCCATCTTGAAATGTCTTAATCTGCAAAAACTAAACACACCAAATAAATCACACCAAATCACAATATATACAAAAATTGCATGGGTTGCCTCCCTGCTAGCGCTAATTTAAAGTCGTCAGCTAGACGTGACTTCTCGAACGTTAGGCTGGATCTGAAAGTGTAACACTTTCTTTTTGTCGCTCAAATGATTCTCCCCAGTAGTGCTTGACACACTTGTTTTTAACCTTGAAAGTTTTGTTGGAGTCAGGATCATGTATCTCAACGGCTCTATCTGGTAAAACTTTGGTGATCACAAATGGACCTGACCACCGTGATTTTGGGTTCCATGGGAAAAATTTCACCCTTGATTTGTTTAACAATACCTTCTGCCCTGGTTCCAGTTGTTTGCGCACTAACTTCTCATCATGTCTTTTCTTGCCTTTTCTTTGTACAATTTGGCATCCTCAAAAGGCTGATTGTGAATTCTTCCAATTCGTTGCTGGTGGAACTTTTTCTCTCTGTTGCTTGTAGTGCAAGAATTGGCTCTTTCAGTGCAAAAGACGCTTTATCTTTAGGCTCCACAGACAATTGACATGTTTTAAGTTTGTCAGAAGAACTTTGTCATTGCATCAGAGTTCTGAATGGTACTGTGTATCACATCAAGTCTGAAACATTCCTCATTCTTTTCATCATCTGGAAATTCATGGCCTTGAAAACATTGAATGTTACTTCTTGGTCCTGTACCCTCATGGTTAATTCTCTTTTTGTACATCAATAATGGTTCGACCTGTAGCCAAGATGGTCTCCCGAGGATGATTGGCACGTCTGCGTCTTCCTCCATATCAAGGACAATAAAATCTGCTGGGAAAATGAATTTGTCAACCTTGACTAACACATCTTCAACTACCTCTTGGAAATACGAGCGTTCTATCAGCAAGTTGTAGAGAGACTGAAGTTGGCATTGTTTCTCCAATCTGCAGTTTCCTGAAAATAGAAAAGGCATCAAATTAACACTTGCACCTAAATCACACAAAGCTTACCAAAGTTATGTTCTCCTATGATGCAAGGAACAGTGAAACTGCCAGGATCTTTCAACTTTGGGGGAATTTCCTCTGAATGATAGCGCTGCATTCTTCTGATAATGCTACTGTCTCGTAATCTCCCAATCTCCGCTTTCGTGAAAGAATGTCTTTCATGAATTTGGCATAGCTGGGCATTTGTTCCAACGCTTCTGCAAATGGAATGTTGATATGCAGCTTTTTGAAGATCTCCAGGAACCGAGAAAACTGCTTGTCCAATTTGTTCTTCTGAAGACGCTGAGGAAAATGGGAGGTGGAGTGAGTGATCTGTTCTTTTTCCTTTGCTTCTTTTTCCTCCATCTGTTGCTTTGTTTCTTTTGGAACTTCCTCAGCAGTGTTTGGCTCCAACATCTTTGTTGATTTCAGTACCGCTTTTAACATGATGGCATGACACTGCTCCTTCCCTATGTTTCTTGGATTTGGCTCTGTGTTGCTAGGAAGGGTACCTGGCGGTCTGTAACTCTGAGCATTGGCCAGTTGTCCAATTTGATTCTCCAGTGCTTTAATAGAAGCAGATTGACTTTGAATTAATGCTGCATGAGATTGAAACATAACATCATATCTTGCTGCTTGAGAGTCGGTTTTGCTTCAACTTTTCAAGTAGGTCAAACACTCTGGTTCCTGGCCTTTGTTCTGTTGTTGGAATCCAGGTGGTGGATAGTTTGCTGTTGGCTGAATTGTTGCTCCATGAAAAATTGGGATGATTCCTCCACCCTGGGTTGTAGGTGTTGGAATATGGATTGTTCCCCTGTCTGTTGAAATTGTTGACATAATTCACCGTCTCTTCAAGTTGGTTCGACTCTGGTGCTCCTCCAATGGTGAACTTATGGATCCAGTGGTAAGAGTCTCCATAAATTTGCATATTTGATCTAGCTTGGCGTTGACTGCTGTATTGGCTCCACTTTCATAAATTCCTGCAATTTTTGGATCATGCTCCTTCTGTTGGCCACAAGGAATGTTGTTGGCCATTTCTTCGATTAGTTCCCAGGCTTGATCTTCTCCTTTTGCCATTAAAGCTCCTCCAGCAGCAGCATCAATTGTGGTTCTCATTATTCCAGAAAGTCCATTATAGAATGTTTGGACTTGAAGCCATTTTGCAATCTCATGGTGAGGACATTTCCGGAGCAAATCTTTGAATCTTCCCAAGCTTCGTAGAGGGAGTCTGAATCTTGTTGCACAAAGGATGTGATGTCATTCCTCAGTTTCCAGTTCTGGCTGGTGGAAAGTACTTTGCAAGAAATTTGGTGGCTAAAGTGTTCCAAGTTGTGATGGAACCTGCTGGTAGTGAATGTAGCCAAGCTTTTGCTCTGTTTTTCAGGATATGGAAAAACGCAGTCTCATTGCTTCTTCTGAGCTCTCTGTTGTAGTTGAAAGTGCCGCAAACTTCCAGGAAGTTGCTGATGTGGGCATTAGGATCTTCAGTTGCATTCCCCCGAACTGAACTGACTGCTGAATCATCTGAATGCATGTTTTGATGTCACACGCATTTGCTGGTAAGAGAGAGAGTACAATACAGGAAATGAGGCTGTCAACCACCGGAATGGTTCTGTCTCGAATGGGAATTGGTGGTGCAACCTCCAAAGGTTCAGGTTCCATGTTGACTAAAGCTTATTGGCCTTCTCGCATTTCCCTTCTCAACTGTCTGATGGTTCTTTCAATTTTGGGTCAAGCGGTCGGAGTTCAAAGCTTCTGGTTCGTCTCATGTAGTTTCTGAGAACTGAAAACGGATCCAAAAAATTGACGGCGGTAACATCAAACGTAACGCAAGCGCACGTATACGGTCAAGTACGTATCGTAGTTATAAAAATATCGATCCCACGAGGACTTAATATCTAAGCTATTAATTTTATGAGGTCAAATGATTACTAGTATCTAACAGGTGTTTGATTGATTTGAAATGGTGACGATTCTAAATTTAAAAATAAGTAATAAAATTATTCGAAAGTAGGTTTTAAGAAAATTCAATATTAAAAACTATCTAGGGTTGTGATTTCTTCCATATCATTTTAAAGATGAAGTGGTTATTTTATAGTTGGGTAATATATTGATTTATTAACCTGGAACACTAAATTATGTGAAAGCCCTGTCGATGGTCAGACACAAATACCCAGTTTAACCCATTGAACCATATGTCTATGTCAACCAAATTATCTGGATTCATTAAGTTTAAGTTCCAATTATGGCTACCCCCGCCCGACAGGTATATGTCTATCCTGTAAGGAAATCTATTAAAGGGTTATCTATCCTCAAGGAAGATCGTGGGCTATTAAGTCTAAGTTGAAACTAAAATCCTATGTCTAGTTCATTTTAGATTTACCAGATCAATTTTATTAGTGGCCAGTTAATAAAAAGCATTAAGATTAAGACTCAATAAATAAATCTTTATATTACCCAAACTATAATCTAACCCCTTATAAATCGGTGATATTAAAAGTCATCACAACCCCAGATAACTAATTTAGTTACAACACATAACTAGGGCTAGTAAAAACTTGAAAATAAAAGACATAAAGTAAAAATGCGGTAAAGTAAATACTGAAAAGTAAATTACAATAAAATAAAATGCTAAGGTAAAAAGAATTACTTTTACTACTACTAATTTAGATATCTCCCATAATATAATATATAAACTTGTGATTATTTTACCAACCAGCCATATAGGCGGTATCCTGATTAAGTCAAATTAAGTCCAACCAGCCATTAAGGCGGTAAAAAGATTTGTCCATGAACCTGCCATATAGGCGGTAAGAAAATTTAATTACCAACCGACCAATCTGGCGGTATCCTTGATTAGTCAGGTTTTTAAACCAGATTAAAATGAATACCAACCGACAATCTGGCGGTATCCTTTTAAGTCAATATTTTAAATAGTGAATATATTATATTTAAGAGAGATTAATCTAAATAGCAATAGTAAAAGAATTACCTTTCACCATAGCTGGGGAAGTTACCTCCTCATGGTGAATAGTAAAAACTGTAAAAAGTAAAAAAGTAAATTACTATTATTACAAAAGTAATTAAAATTATTACAAAACTAAAATTAAAAGAAAGAAACTAGAGAGAGAAACTCCCTATTTACATCCCTCAAAGAGATGAGAGAGAAGTGTACAACTGAAACGGAGATTTCGCGCTCTATTTATAGGCATCAGTAAGGGTCGCGCGTCGCGACGCCCAGCTCGCGTCGCGACGCCGTTTTGTCGATGTGGCAGCTTCTGTTCGTCGGTTGAAGATTCTGGATAAGGTTGAAAGGTGACACGTGGCGGGATTCTGATTGGTCAGCTTAGATTCTTATCCGCCACGTGTCAGATAGGGATAAGAGAGCCAATAATTGATGCTGATGTGGCGCTGAGTGGCGGACACGTGGCAATTTGACTGTCGACACCATAGAATCGCGACACGTGGCACGCTGTGATTGTGATTGTGTGGTGTTGTGATTGGTTGATGATGAACCTGGCGATGACGTGCAATTTGATCGGTCAACCTGGTGATGTGGACGATGACGTGGCATGAATGACGTGGAGTGACACATGGCGACAGTGTGGGATGGCGATGTCGGCACCGTAGGATAAGACACTTGGCACGACATGTTAGCAGATCGGCTGTGATGGCGACACGTGGCACAGCGCACGTTAGCAAAGTCAAAACTTTTCTCAGATTCTAATTTGTGACCCGACGCACGTTAGCACTGTTCGACGCACGTTAGGCGTCGCGACGCGGAAAATTACCCAAAATGCCTTTTTTGCCAATTTCACTGTTTTGGCCCAAATCACTCCAAAGTGTCCTTGAAACTTTATTTATCTACAAAATAAACACAACACATCAAAATATTCACAAAACTCAAGAAACTATACAAATATTAAGTTAAATGAGTGGAAAATAGTGATAGATTATCACTCATCAATGAAAAAGTCCATATGGTTAAATTAGATTATAAGATATGAGACATTATTAATCCACGAACGGGTTTAATCATTAAATATCATAGTCGAAGTAGTATCGAGACTGGACATTAATAATACGGAATAAACCAGTATTACACTTGTGCGCGTTATGGAAGCTTAACGACATAGTAATCAATATTTAGGTATTGGATACTTATGCAAGTGTAATAAGAGGTTCTGTTAGCCGTTGGAAACGGGAGGGGGAAAGTTCGCTGTGGATAGACCCACTCGGAATCCCATTGGTAGTATGACTGTGTCTATGGAAATCCGAATCAGGGTAGGTGTATGTGATTTAACTGAGACTACGGCTATTACTTGCGACAATCAGTTGACTTTAGTATTGGTCGTCGGAGCTTTAAACAGGTTCTGTGTACGCCTGTATTGGGTTTACTGAGAATCGTAGTTTAGTTAGTAGATGTGATGTCAAGATGAGAGTATCACTTCAGTCATATGGAGATGATGGTCACACATGATACGAAACTAGTACTCTTAAAGCTGCAGCTACCAGGATAGTATGACTAGGGCATGACTTCCCGATTACAGAGATTAGTACTCAGGATTCGGTATATGCTTCGTACGGCGCAGACACAGAGCCAGCCCTAGGCCTAACATGTAACATCCGATACTGGATCGTATTACGTATTACATAATATTAGTATTACTACGCTGGATACGGAGATATTCCTCGGCGAATATTTCTGGAGAATTGGGTAGGCACAGTGCTTTGCTAGAAGCCAATCATGTCTTGTAAATCGGTGTGAGAATATAGTACGGGGTACGCACGTGTTCAGATAGTCTGATAACCGTATTACTACCAACATATCATGAATCTCTTGGGTCGCTTCCCAAAGATTCACCGATGACATTTGACCTCAGATAGAATAATCTGGGATTTATTATGAGAGAGAAAATTAATCTGGGATTAATTGGGCGAGAATTCATATGGGATTTACTTCGTATAGAAGAGAGAACGCGATTAATTTAGAATTAATCGATTAAAAATTAATTTAATAGTTCAATTAGATTTACATTTTAATTTATTTATTTGTGGCTAAAATAATATATCAGATATATTAATTGAAACAGATTTCAATACGAAATTAAAATTGAATTTTAATACGGGCGAACGAATTAATATAGAATTAATTCGAAAACGACTATCGTAATAATTTTGCGAGGCATAATTATTTAATTAAATTGGATTAATTATGGCGCGACGGCAAATCATTTAATTGGAATTAAACGAACCCGATAATATTACCCGTGACTTTGCGTGTGTCTTTTTGTGTTTTGGAAAACAAAATATCTTTGACTTGGTGGGCCCAAATCAATTTGTGTGTTGAAAAGCCAACTCAAATTTTGAATTTAAAATGTGGTGGGACCACATGACTTACATCAAAGGTCAAATGTTGATGTAAGTAGTTGGCTTAATTAATTAATTGGATTTAACACACAACCACCAAGTTTTGAAAAAAACTAATTTTCTCACTCTCTCTTTTCTTTCCATTGCCGAATGCTTCTCTCCATGGTTGTAAAATTTTGCTTCAAAATTTCATCAAAGCTAGCACTTGGAGGAGTCAAATTAGGTGATAGAGAAACTCACCCAAGGAATAATCAACATAACAACAAGCTTGGAGCTTCATCCAAAGATGAAATTTTGAAATTTCTCCATTTAACAATGTAAGTGATTCCGCCACTTTTCTTGTTATTTCACACATATAATCATGTTTAGGATCTTGTGGCATGTCTTATAGACTAACAATGGTATCACGAGCCTTGCTAAATATGATTTTGAAAACTAGGGTTCATAAACTTTAATTAGGAATTTTTTCTTGGAGCATGAAAATTCAAAATTGAGTTATTGGTTGATGTTAGATGATGATAACTTGGAGTTGTGCATTGTTGGATTGTTGAAAAATTGATTGGATCAAATTTCCATAATTTCCCTAAGTTGGCCGAAACTTACCCTAGTGTAACTCATGGTAATTTTTAAATTTTGACACTTGAATGTGTTAATGGCATGATATATATGTTGAATGATGATTTAATTGGATTGGAATCAAATTGGATATTAATTTTTTGTCATTGCGTGAGTTAGCATTGCTTGTTGGAGATTTGATTTTGCTTCAATTTGTGTTGGAATGATTGGAATGACAAGCATGATTAATTATATTAATTAATATTTTGGAAATGTTAGATTAATTAATTAGTTATGTTAATTACACTTAAAATGGATTAATGTAATATTGGAATATTGTATTAATGTAAATTAGTCCCTAAAATATTAAATGGGCTAATTTGGTTATATTTGGATTAATGGGCTAATTGGGCCAAGTGTGGTTGTGGACAATTGGGTTGGATCCAATTGGGCCTAAACTATTTCCATAAAAGTCCAAAAATATGACTTTTGGGCCTTTAATAATCTAATTGTGCCTAATGGGCCAAAATAATTATGACATAGGGTGATTCCTAATGGGCTTAATGCATTATGAGCTTGATCCATAATGGCCAAAAGTCAATGCCTAAAGAATTAATTAAAGCCATTGGACCTAATAGAATTGGCATTGGATGTTAAATGGGCCTTTGAGACATTTGGATTGGATTTGGAATCCAAGTCTAAAAGGGCATTATTATAATAGAATAAGTGTAATTGTTTAATTTGGAATTAAACTTGAATTCGTATTGAATACAATTTAAATTGGATTTAATATTGTAGTTCGATATAATTCAAGAATACTTACTTTGAGTATTTTATTAAACGAGTGGACTCACGCAAATCAAATCGTTGTATGAATATTGGATGGTCATTAATTGAAGAATTAATTAATTGGATTATTAGTGATTGACAACATGCTATGTGTGAATGCTTGGATGTATGTTTGAATAATGTATATCGGATGAATATTAAGGGTGGGGGCAATTTTGGAAATTATTATAAATATTGTATTTATTTGAAATTGGACCTGCGAGTCCAGCCATATCACCTCTTATTCTCATTGTATTTCTCTTCTCACCAATTCCCCTCAATGTAAATGAGGTTTTTATAGTGTTATGTAATTGGGTAAATAGAATAATGTAAAGTGCTAGCGGGAGAAAGGAAAAGAAAAGAGAGAGATTTGTTCTATAAATAAAATGTATGTGA
>SKCR01036772.1:0-110970 GCA_019454045.1 Zanthoxylum bungeanum
AGGCCAAATATATCTTGCTTCACCATACACAGCTGCGGCATCTGCTTTGACCGGTTATGTCACTGATCCAAGAGAGTTCTTGTACTAGACTGCTCAAATGTTGAATCAATCACTATGTATGTACTCTATATCATACTCTTTTTCCCAAGGGCTTTGTGGATGTAACTAAAGATCTGAAGTACTGTTTTCTGTTTTGCTGCTTCAAGCAGATTTTGTATGTTATTTGACATTGATAAAAATACTTGTAGTAACTTTACGAAAATTATATTATGAGCCGGGTGTATATGCCATCCCTCTCACAGCAGGCGGGCCCCACAACTATGTAGGGTCCGCCTGCTGTGAGAGAGATGACATATACACCCGGCACATGATATACCACCTCGTAACTTTATGACTCAATTTCAACAGGGATGACACTTTATAACTCAGTTCCAACAAGTCCATATGATAATTAATATTAATTCTTACAACAATCTTCAAGCAGAAAGGTCGTGAGTTAATCTTGTGCACTAGATACGACATTTACATCAATCTTCAAGCAGAAAATGAAGCAGGCAACAATGTTATTATTCTTCATAATGCTTTCATAGATATTGATGTGTATTGCTTTTACAATGGTCTATGGAGATGGGTAGTCAAATCAGGATTTTAGTTTGATATGGATTATAATGTAGAAACATCAAATCTGAAGGGGGTATTGTGTATTATCTGTAAATTTTAGGGAGCTTTATATTTATGGTGCATTTACGTGGGTCCGGCCGCAGTTCGATTCCGAATCAGAATTGAACCGAAACCGGAACTGCTTGGAATCTCCAGTTTTAGGAATCGGCGGTTCCAGTTCCAGAACCGCAAAAGAATAAATATAATATAATATAATAATGAATTAGTAAATTACAAAATTTAACCATGAAGATCCTGATTATGTTGATATTCCTATAGTAATATTTTTTAATTTAATTAAAACTAATATAATTTATATTTAATTTTATTAAATTTTTTTTTATACTGAACCAGAACCGCAATTTTATGGTTCTGTTTCGGTTATTCTTTTTGAGGAATCGGAACCTCCGGTTCCGGAATCGCTGCCATGCCTACGTTTAGGTACTCGTGATTGAAATGTGATAGAATCAGAATGGGCTGGAATGAGAATGGTAAATTAGAATCAGACTAAGTTATTTACTTAACTGTAAGAATCGTAATCGGAATGAAGTAGTATTGTCATTGATGTGTTTATTTTGTTTAGTAATTAGAATGAATTATTAACAAGTTACAAAAATACACTTAGATATAATTATATATTAACTAATTATTAATTATTAATGTATTAAATTTCTAAATATTAATTTATTTTTATTAAATTATGATTTTATTAAAATATTAAATATTATTTTATTATTAATTATTGATTAATTTTATTTATTATTTATAAATTAAGTATGAATTAATTATTACTTTATTACTTTATTAATTTATTAATTAATTATTAATGTATTAAATTACTAACTATTAATTTATTAATTTATTAAATATTATTTTATTATTAATTATTGATTACTTTTATTTATTATTTATAAATTAAGTATTAAATAATTATTACTTTATTACTTTATTAATTAATTTATTAAGAATTAATGTATTAAATGACCAAATATTAATTTATTCTTTTATTTAATTATTATTTTATTAAATATTATTTAATTATTGATTAATTATTAATACACTTTATTTCTTATTTATAAATTACTATTAATTTATTAACTAATTACTTTCTTTACGCGTAATATTATAATTTCTCATCGATTATAGGTATGAGAATGAATGAAATTCTCATTCTCAACTCCTAAATATGTGAACCATAGACTCATTCTCATTCTCATTCCTATTCCCATTCAATTTTTAAAAATAAACAACTCTATTAGAAATGATTCTCATTCTCTCATTTCCAATTTTTTTGGAAATCCCGTCGCCAAACCACCCAACCTGGGAGATAAAACCCTTAGCTGTCTCAGGCTCTTACAAGAAATACACATTCTAAACTCGAACTCATGACCTCACAACCAAATATTAAGTTCTTTACCACCAAACCAAATCTTTTGAGGACTTCATTCCCATTACCTTGAACTAAAAACACCATTAATTCGCGGATATGGGAATCTACTATATTTTCATTCATACACTTGGATCAATAGAAGCAGTATATTCATTGGAAAAATAACTTAATCTTTACTTTGATTAAAAAAAAAAAAAACTATGAACTTCAATATTTTAGTCATTTCATGTTGAACAGAACCAACAACAGTTTTGTTGTCACAATGTAGTTTCATAATGTCTCTTTAAACTATTCATATCAACTCAAGTATTCCTTAGACTTTATTTTTTATTTCTCCAAGTAATCGAGTTTCATCCAATAAATATAAAATATCCAGATGTTGACGTTATATCACTTATTGATCTATCACAGACTGTATTTGTATAAGTTTTTATTTGAAGAAGATAATTTTTGGAGAAAAAGTAGTCCTTTAGAGACATTTTAAGTAACATACATTTTTCAATGTCTTTATAGATTTCAAATTGTTTTAAATTGTATATTTATAGATTTATAATGTATTAAAAAAAATTCTAAAATAATATAATATAAATTAAGTTATCATTTATGGGAAGCAATGAATTGCTTTGGATAATTAGAGATGTCAAATTTATTCGGATCCGGAAAAATCTGGATCCGCAATAATAAAAATGTGAATCCGGATTTGAATCTTAATGATCTGTGCGGATCCGGATTCAAGTGAATCCGGAATCCGGATCCGCATATAATATAATAAAAATTATTAAAAATTATTTTATTTATGATTTTTATATAATTTATACTTAGATTTATATTATTTTTGATGTATTTTGAATTGTAAATGCTATTTCAAATGTTAAATTACTATTGTCTAGTTATATATTTTTTTTATTTAATTTTAAGTATTTAAAATTAAATAATTTGAAAATAAAAAAATAAAAATCTGAATTTTTTACGGATCCGGATATCCAGAGATCCGCATGGAGAATACTTGCATCCGGATCCGCATGTTGATGGTGATTTTTGAACCTAAGTATGGCCAAGAGCTCGGTAAGGGCAAGAAGGAAATTTTACACTCAAAACACTGTAGTTCGAAGATATTGCTAGATACTTGATCCAGCCAGGTGGTCGGACTCGGTCTCCAATATTCTACCGCCCGAGGAGTAAGGCAATACGGGGACTATAAACCGAGGACCTAGGGTCCGACCCGACTTCTGGGGTTCGGCAGAGCGGGATAAGATTTACCCCGGTTGCCCGACCAGATTCATGAGCTTGAGACAGTGCTGGTCAGGAATGGCACAAGAATTGATCTTCTCCATAAAAGTTCAAGTATGGTAGGGGCAATTTGATGATTCTCCTTTGACACACGTCACCGAATGAACGATTGAATACATGCTGACATCATAATTATTGCGTGTGGCAGTACCCAAAGCAGTAAATGAAATTTCAGATGGCAGGTTTTACATTCGGCAGTGGCAGGTTTTACTTTCGGCAGAGATAGGCTCACGAGGATGACGTCATAATGATGAAGGAATAATATCATTTTTCTTAATATATAAGTGTTGGGGCAGTGGTGGAACCCCTAGGGTAGGATTGGTGTCCCGGGCAGCGGAAATGGGTCTAACCCGTAGGGTGTAATTTTAAATTATTTAATGAAATACTATATTCCATTACGAGTGTATAGGAAAAAATCGGGACTGAATCAAAGTCCGGAAGCTTCAGAACGAAACAAAACAAAATTATCGCACGCGCGAACTGTGCGCGCAATGCGTGCTACAGTGCACCCGCGCACTGCGAGTACACATCAATTCATTATTTTTATTTTTATTTATTTTTTGTTTCTAGAGTTCCAGACTCTTATTAATTGTTCCATGTCCAACATGAACATCTTTGACCTAAATTATAAGCATGTTGTGTTTATACTTTTAAAGTATCCTAACACAATTGATTAGCCTTATTTCAACATTAAGCTATGTGATCATGCATATAATACACAAATGAATATAGCTTAGGATAAGATCAAACATTACCTAGTAAGCTTGATGCAAGATCTAATCTACTTCTTCTTGTTCAAATTGTTGGAGAACCTCCAAGGTGTGCAAGCCTGACTTCAAGATCCAATCTTGTTTCCAATACTACCAAGCTTCACTTCAAGATCCAATCTTGATTTCTCCTAGATGAAATGTTATAGAGACCTCACAAGCTTCTCTAAACACTTCTCTAATTTAGGCTAATCTCTCTTGCTTATGCTTATACTAGTTCTTGTACTTGTAATTAAAACCTTCCTAAAGCTTGCTATTTTATACCAAAACTTAGGCAATTTTTAATTAATAAAATTTGTAATCAAATTTTAAGTGGGCTTAATCTAACCTGTCCAAATATGTATAATTAAGTGTGACTAATCTCCATTGTCTCCCACTTTAATTTAATCCAATTAAATCACGCCAATGATTAGAAAATGGATTAGTTAAATGTTTGCCACTTTGATTTAATCCAATTAAATCAAGCCAAAACCACCTATTATTACATACTTACAATTACCATAATATCATCAAATGGTAGAGATAATTATGATTCTACAATTAAGCCCTTGTGTAATTATTGAATTAATCCAATTAATCCAATTAGGTCAAAATAAATAATCAATGTTATCCAATAACACTTGATTATCTTAGTTGATAATTATAATATCGAATATTATATTTTATCAAAATTAATCGGCTACCCAAGTGCTCAACGGGTATACTTTATATTGAGACTCTCTAAGTTCAGACATGTTCGTCATATAAGTCTAGCGAATATGTACGCAATTTGGCCACCTACGAATTCATGAAGAACACGAACGACCTTTCTGAACTATACAAATCAAGGTCATCACATATGTTTAACAATCCCTCCGTCGTGGGCTATTCGAGTTGTGCTTAGGAAACATAGAATACACCGTCAAGTTTCCAAGGCGCACATCTCATGTCGACATGTCCACGATTCTTTACAACTGATACGATCCACCCTAGGTGATCGACTCTGGCCAAAGATTTAAGAATCGTGACTTTACTCACATGGATACCTAAACCCCTTATGGTACACATACGGGCCGACAGATCCTATCTTGCTTCGCACTTTATTACTGAGTGCATCGGTCCACACCCACCGAACATCTAGAGGTCAGACCATGAAAGATTTCTGACATACATGACATCAAAGTGTGGATGATCTCACACAAAATGAATGTTATCCTATAGTCAAAGGATTACATATGCTACTCGACTCAAGGAGATTCCTATTGACGGTGGTGTGTACTTCCAACTATTAGGAATCACTTATGAGTCATTTGGTATTTGCTTCAACGAATACCCACATGTCTATACGAGTTTCCAAAACTCATGGTACAACGGGTTAAACCATTGGAACTCCAATTCCAATATACGACATGTGCTAGTCTTCTAGGTTATAGGAATTCGACTGTATTCCAAAACCAACAACTAGGAATATTTACTTTAAGAATAGTTTACACCTAGTGTCAAGGCTATTATAAGGTCGATGTCATTCGTAGCATATCTATACATCAATCTAATACGCATAATGACAATACCATTAATAAGATATGAAATGAAAAATGTAGTTATTTTATTAATAAATAATAAAATATATAATTCGGATTGGCACTCCAAGCACCAACTCCATCAAATTCCCACTTGCTAGTGCCAATTTGGATGGTACCATAGTCCCGTCTCCTCCACATGTTTATCGAATATCTTAGGAGGTAAGACCTTTGTAAGCGGGTCTGCTATGTTGTCTTGTCCTTGAACCTTCAAGACCACTATGTCTTTTATTTCAATAATCTCTCTAATTACGTGGTATTTCCTTTCCACGTGTTTGGACTTGGAATGCCCCCTCAGCTCCTTAGCCTGTGCGATGACTCCATTATTATCACAGTACAATGTGATTGAATCCGCAATACTAGGCACAACGCAAAATTCTATGATAAAATTTCTAATCCAAACAGCTTCTTTAGCAGCTTCTGAAGCCACTATAAATTCCGCCTCAGTGGTGGAATCAGTTGTTGAGCCTTACTTTGAACATCGCCAACTAACATCACCACTATTAAGGGTAAATATGTATCCAAATGTAGATTTTCTATCATCTGGATCTCCCTGGAAGTCGGAGTCTGTATAACCCTTAACTTGTAGCTCATTTTCTCCATATATCAGAAACTTATCCTTCGTACCTTTAAGATATTTTATGATATGTTTCACGGCTGTCCAATGATCATTACCTGGATCAGAATGATATCGACTGGTCACACTAACGTCGAAACTGATGTCAGGTCTAGTACATAATATAGCATACATTATGCTTCCAATACAAGAAGCATATGGCAAGTTAGACATCCTAACTCTCTCTTCCTCAGTCTGAGCTACCATTTTCTTCGAAAGATGTATGCCATATCGGAAAGGTACATTTATTGCATTACAGTTGGTAAAACCGTACATTTCTAACATCTTATCTATGTACGTTGATTATGACAACCCTATAAGCTTCCTAACTCTATCCTGGTAGAGCCTTATACCTAGTATATATGAAGCTTCACCCATATATTTCATAGAGAAGTTCTTGCAAATGTAGGCTTTCACATTTTGCATCATCCCTATATCATTTCCTATGATAAGGATGTCATCTACAAACAAGATTAGGAAAACTATCATGCTTCCACTAACTTTCTTATAAACACATGGTTCTTCCTCGTTCTTGATGAATCCAGATAATCTAATTATCTCATCAAAATGACGATTTCAGCTTCGGGATGCCTGTTTAAGTCTATAAATAGACTTTTAGAGCTTACAAACCAAGTTTAAAGTCTCACTGGATACGAAACCCTCTGGTTGTTCCATATAGATATCCTCCTCAATGAATCCATTTAGGAAGGCGATTTCACATCCATATATCATAGTCGTGATATGTAGCAATGGCTAAAAGAATCCTAATGGATTTTAGCATGGCTACTGGTGAAAAAGTTTCCTCATAGTCAATCCCAGGACGTTGAGTGTAACCTTTCGTTACCGGTCAGGCCTTAAAGGTTTCCACATTTCCATCGGGCCCTCGCTTCCTTTTGTAAACTCATTTACAGCCAATAAGTTTAACTCCTTCAGGAAGTTCAACTAAGTCCCAGAATTGATTGGCATACATTGAATCCATTTCAGATTTCATGGCTTCCTGCCATTTTCCTGAATCGATATCCAATATCGTTTCTTTATATATAGTCGGATCTTTTTCCTCCAAGAGGAGAACGTCAAGACTGACATCAGATGTTAAAAAATGTCTTTCAGGAGGCTTTGATATTCTATTCGACTTACGTAGAACTGTGTAATAGATCCTTCACCTAATTGGATCTCTGGTTCCATCTTAGGTTCCTTAATGTTGGGATCAAACTCACCAAGTTCAATCACTCTACAATTTCCACTTTCTCTCAAAAATTATTTTTCAAGAAAAGTTGCAAAGTGAACAACAAATACATTTCGTTGTTCGGAATCGTAGAATTGATATCCCATGGAATTATCAGGATATCCAACGAACCTACAAATACCCTCTGGGTGCTAGTTTATCCCGCTGCGCAATTCTAACGTATGCAGGACAATCCCAAATCTTTAAATGCCTAAGACTTGGATTTCTACCGAACCATATCTGATAGGGGTCGTAGATATATCTTTCGTTGGAATCCTATTAAGTATGTAGGCAGCAGTAAGGAAAACGTAACCCCAAAGGTAATAAGGAAGATCTGTATAGATCATCATCGTTCGCACCATATCCAATAAAATACGATTTCTACGCTCAAACACTCCATTGTGTTGAGGTGTTCCTGGTGGGCTATATTGGGCGAGAATTCCATTATCCCTTAAATAATTTCTGAATTCTTCACTCATGTATTCACCGCCTCGATCTGATCTAAGGCACTTGATGAATTTACTGGTTTGTTTTTCTACTTCATTTCAGAATATTTTGAACTTGTCAAATGTTTCCGACTTATGTTTCATCAGATAGACATATCCATATCTAGACTTCTCATCTGTGAAGGTCACAAAGTATGTGGAACTATCATGAGCGGCATGATTTAATGGACCATACACATCACTGTGTATTAGCTCCAGTAAATCTCAGCACGGTGTCCAACACCTTGAAATGAGGCATTTGTCAACTTTCATTGGATACATGACTCACAAATTGGATAAGGATCTAAGATAAGATTTTCAATCAAACCATCATTTACCAATTTGGATAGACGTCTAACACCTATATGGCCCAATCTCATATACCATAATTCAATATTATTTAATTCAGAATTCCTACTTGTATTTTTCTCTATATTAAAGACATATCTACATGTTTTCAAAATATAGTGACCGTTTGATAAAGAACATTCACATTTCAATAAATTATCTTTATCATACAAACATAAAGTTTCATCCTTAATGTTTATTTTATATCTCTCTTTATCTAATATTAGCAGTGATATTATTTATCTGATAAGTGGGGAACATAATAACAGTCATGCAAATCTAATTTACATCCATTTGGGAGATCTAGAACAACTATTCCTATGGCCTTGACATCCAATGTCTCGCCATTGCCAACTCTAAGCTGGATCTCCAATTTATTCAGCCTTTTTTAACCCTCATTTCCTGCAGGGAGTTGTAAATATGAGTAGGACTGCCAGTGTCTAACACCCATCCATTATTTACGTCTAAGGTTAATGAGATGTCAATAATTGGAAAAATACAAAGCGTACCTGAGGGTCCTGCTTTTCCTATCAGCTCTGGACAGTCATTCTTCCAGTGTCCAGACTTTTTGTAATGTAGACATTGGTCACGAGCTATTTGCGATTTTACCCATTTGCGCTTCTTGGAGTTTTTCTTTGATATCTTATTCTTCCCCATCTTTATTTTCTTTGACTTCCCAGAAGTCTTTGAAGAGTCAACTCCCCCATGGAGATAGAGTGTGCGGTTTTCTTTCTTCAAATCTTGTTCCGTCGTGCGTAGCATGTTATGATGTTCTTCGTATGTGGCTTGCATCGAATGCATATGGAAATTTAATACAAAGCCAGCATAAGAACCAGGGAAAGAAGACAGAATCAAATTAAGGCCCAACCGTTCATCAAACACAATGCCATGTCATTCCAGATATTGAATCTGGTCTATCATGTTCAAAACATGAGTGCTGACAGCTTATCCCTTCTTGATTTCAGCATGGAACAATTCCTTAGACCTTCGATAAAGTTCTATCTCTTGATTTGCCTCGAACAACTCCTTGAGTGTTCGCATGATGCTCCAAGCATCCGGTACTTCAATGTACTGTCTCAGCAAATCTGGAACCATTGATCCTAGGATGTAGGATTTCATCTTTAGGTTATCATCATTCCATCTATCAAAAGTTTCTCGCTCTTCTGGAGTGGAATCAGGATCGATATCAACAGGCAGTGGATTGATAGTGACATAAGTCAACTTTTCATACTCCAATACAAGACGTATGTTCATTTCTCATTCAAAATAGTTTTCGGCTCTTTTTAGCTTATTGGAATCCAAAAGTTTCATCAATGGATTAGCGGTAGCCATCTACAAGACAATATTTTTGAGTAGTAGCAGAACAATTTTCATTTTAAAAGTGATAACACTAATTGATTATGGAATTTTAAATCTATTAGTGCCCTCCCACTACTTTACGTAATTCTGTAATCTCTCTTAACGGAAAAATAGAAATTTGACTATCAAAATTTCATAGCGGGAAGTGGATCCCATGACATTTACTCCAGCCTCACACTAATGACGATATTGGCCTTTATAAACTAATTAGGTAGACCTCTAAGTTCAATAACTTCGTGTGACTCCTAGTTTGGTCCTGAACCGTTTCTTAGCCTCACACTAATGAAGATATTGGATTAAAACGTGTTCTAGGTGTATACTTGTCAATGTGCACTAATGAGCTTCGTATATACACCCTCACACTAATGATGATATTGGGCGACTACGTTAACTCATTACACTACATCCAATAATGCTCCAACATTATTAATACTATTACTTAAAAGTAATCACCTAATCACGAGAGATTTATGACAATCAAGTCATTAACTTAATTAGGTCAAAGTTTTATTTTAAAACATGAAATACATATATAATATGTCTTATGCATAATTAAATTAAAATTACTATGGCATAGATTCAAAAACATGTATTGTGTGGTTAAGCATTTGCTACTGATACCATTCTGTTGGGGCAGTAGTGGAACCTCTAGGGTCGGGTCGGTGCCCGGGCAGCTGAAATGGGTCTAACCCGCGGATATCAAGTATTGGTGTAATTTTAAATTATTTAATGAAATACTATATTTCATTACGAGTGTATAGGGAAAAATCGGGACTGAATCAGAGTTCGGAAGTTCCAGAACGAAGCAAAACAAATTGCCGCGCGCGCAGCGCATACGCACGTGCTACAATGTGCATCAATTCATTTTTTTTTTGTTTCTTTTGGTTCATTTTCATTTCCTTCAGCTCACATTCCAGTGAGCTGAAGGAATTAAGGTCTTTTACCCTAATTTATTTCGGCTCTCCCTAAACACTTTAAAACACCTAAAATTAATTTTTAACATCAAAACCAACATCAACACATGTTATAGAATAAAAATCAAGTTTTTCAAAATATCAAATATTTTTTCAAAAACATAAATTTATTCTAAATACGTATTTGCATAAATTTTGAATCCAATACACAAACCAAATTAGAATCCCAATAAAAAAATGTCTCGTGAATAATTCTAGGCCACCCAAAGGTGGTCAAGTGATTCTAGAATAGTAGCCATAACTCTAAGCTTTAATCTAGAGTTCCAAACTCTTATTAATTGTTCCATGTCCAACATGAACATCTTTGACCTAAATTATAAGCATGTTGTGTTTATACTTTTAAAGTATAATAACACAATTGATTAGCCTTATTTCAACATTAAGCTATGTGATCATGCATCTAATACACAAATGAACATAGCTTAGGAGAAGATCAAACATTACCTAGTAAGCTTGATGCAAGATCCAATCTACTTCTCCTTGTTGAAATTGTTGGAGAACCTCCAAGGTGTGCAAGATTGACTTCAAGATCCAATCTTGTTTCCAATACTACCAAGCTTCACTTCAAGATCCAATCTTGATTTCTCGTAGATGAAATATTGTATAGACCTCTCAAGCTTCTCTAAACAATTTTCTAACTTAGGCTAATCTCTCTTGCTTGTGCTTATACTTGTTCTTGTACTTTTAATTAAAATCATCCTAAAGCTTGCTATTTATAGCAAAATTAGGCAATTTTTAATTAATAAAAATTGCAATCAACTTTGAAGTGGGTTTAATCAAACTTGTCCAAATATGTATAATTATGTGTGACTAATCTCCATTGTCTCCCACTTTAATTTAATCCAATTAAATCAAGCCAATGATTAGGAAATAGATTAGTTAAATGCTTGCCACTTTGATTTAATCCAATTAAATCAAGCCAAAACCACCTATTATTACATACTTACAATTACCATAATATCCTCAAATGATAGAGATAATTATGATTTTACAATTAAACCCTTGTGTAATTATTGAATTAATCCAATTAAGTCAAAGTAAATAATCAATGTTATCCAATAACACTTGATTATCTTAGTTGATAATTATAATATCAAATATTATATTTTATCAAAATTAATCGGCTACCCAAGTGCTTAACGAGTACATTTCATATTGGGAATCTCTAAGTTCAGACACATTCGTCATATAAGCCTAGCGAATATGTACGCAATTTGGCCACCTCCGAATTCGCGAAGAACACTAACGACCTTTCTGAACTATACAAATCGAGGTCATCACATATGTTTAAAAATCCCTCCGTCGTAGGCTATCCGAGTTGTACTTAGGAAATATAGAATATACCGTCAAGTTTCCAAGGCGCAAATCTCATGTCGACATGTCCACGATTCTTTACAACTGATGCGATCCACCTTAGGTGATTGGCTCTGGCCAAAGATTTAAAAATCATGACTTTACTTACATGGATATATAAACCCTTATGGTACGCATACGGGCCGACAGATCCTATCTTGCTTCGCACTTGATTACTGAGTGCATCGGTCCACACCCAACGAACATCTAGAGGCCAGACCATTAAAGGTTTCTGATATACACGACATCAAAGTGTGAAGGATCTCACAAAAAAATCAATGCTATCCTATAGTCAAATTATTACATATGTTACTCGACTCGAAGAGATTCCTATTGACGGTGGTGTGTACTTCCAACTATTAGAAATCACCTATGAGTCATTCAGTATTCGCTTCAACGAATACCCACATGTCTATACGAGTTTCCAAAACTCATGGTACATCGGGTCAAATCATTGGAACTCCAATTCCAATATACGACATGTGCTAATCTTCTAGGTCATAGGAATTCGACTGTATTCCAAAACCAACGACTAGGAATATTTACTTTAAGAATAATTTACACCTAGTGTGTAGGCTATTCTAAGGTCGATCTCATTCTTAGCATATCTATACATCAATCTAATACGCATAATGACAATACCATTAATGAGATATGAAAAGAAAAATGTAGTTATTTTATTAATAAATAATAAAATATACAATTCGGATTGGCACTCCAAGCACCAACTCCATCAATAAGGGGGTTGAAAACACATTTGTAAGGGTTAGCAAATTTTACTCCTGCTTGTAAGAAAGAGAGAAAAAGTTAGTACAAGAGGGAGAGTAAAGGTAGCTCGGTCAAGTCCAACCACATGTAAAAGGTAGTTCGGTCAAGCCCGACCACGTTATAAAAAACTTCCATTTTTTTTGTGTCCGTGGACGTAGGTTGGATCCATTCCGCCGAACCACGTTAGATTTTCTGTTTTTATTTGTGTGTTTTCTTTTTCTTGCTAAGTTTGTTTTTGGTTCCCAACAAACCAAATAAATTCATAGTTGAGGGAAAACTGTTCGAGGAGCAAGTTTCCGGATTTGTCCCTAAAACGAAAATCAACCGTCAATAATATATATATATATATATATATTTGTGAATCGGGATTCATTAAACATAATGCGAATGCATGAATCTAGATCTGCAATTTGCTATCCCCACAGACAATCATCGGACGAGACATCTATTGCATAAATTTGTTAAGGTATGTTTAATTGACCTCTACACAATGCTATAATTCTATGGATTTAAGTTTTCGTTGCGTTTAATATAAGATTAACAATATATAATTAGAAAAATAACAATAAGGGTATTTATGGACTTAAAATTCAGTCTTGAATTGATTTTTGTTTTGAGATTTTTACAAAAATTCTGATTGACTATTATTAATTAAGAATTTACATAGAATTGAATCTTAATACACTTTTTTTTTAATGGTTGGAAATTTTGCCGTCAAACCATCTCTTCTAGGCTTAAGTGGAACAGATAAAACCCCCGACTGTCCCAGGTTCTTACAAGAAACGTACTCCCTAAATTCGAACACAGAACTTCAAGGTGAGATACTGAGCCATACACCACCAAGTCACGCCATTTGGGGACTTGAATCTTAATACACACATGTTAGAAAATTATAAAAAATTAAGTAAAACTCAACTCAGTATTGAATCCATTTCAAAAATTTATAAGGTTATGTTTTGTGGTTCCCATTATTGTTGAGAAGAGAATGAGACGAGTATGATACTGAACATGAGAAGAGAATAAGGTTGAGTGGAGAACAAAAATTATCTTATTTGATTCAAATTTATCATGAACCATGATTTTGAGTTTTGTATAAAAAAAAAATTACATGAAATTTCATTAAAAACCTTTATTAAAATATATTAAAATATGTTAGTTTTGTCAATCAATTTATGTTGGGTAGTTATATGAAATATGTAATAATTTATAAGAATCGTGAAGTGAAGAAAGTGTAAAGAAAATAATTATTTAACAATAGCGAAGTGAAAAGAGTGCAAAATGAAGAATTAATACTTCTAGGATTAATCCAATGGTTAATATTAATTTCATATAACAATTATTCTTGATTTTCATCAAAAGCAAATTAGACTACACACACGGACATGATATTTCATCTGTGAATTTGACTATTATCATATTTCAAAGGAGAATAAATAGTGCATGAGCGAAGAATTATCTTGACTATTCAATATTAAAAAATAATAACGAAACAAGAAAATGTCTATTCATTTTCTCATTTTGTATGGAAATTGTGAATTAAGCACAACCTGATTAATTTTAATATTTGTTCATATTTTAAAGGTATCGATCTCAAAGTATTAGGGATGAAAATGAAGTGGGACAAGGATATCTATCAAATATCATTGCTCCAATGCAATTCATCCGCAGTGTTCAGAAAAAAGTGGCCAAATTTGCGATAATGATGAAGAGACAGTTCTGAGACAATTTATACAAAAAGAAGTTAAAATTAGACTCGAAACTTACAAATTTTAGTTTTTAAATATATGATATGAATTTTTCTTTTTTCTTTTTTATTTTTAAAATTTTTCTATTATTATGAATAGGGACTGCATTTTATAAAGATCCCAAAACTAAACATAACTTTGGGTCGTCCCTGTAATGATGAAGCACACTTTTACTCAAGCTTAGCACATCAAGTGGATATAATTCACAAAATCTTCTCTTCCTATCATTAAAGGGCTCCCTAAGGATATGTAGTTAAGGAGCCAATTCAAATGAGCAACCTGCTATCGAGCCATGTCGGTGTGCCGACGCCATTATTATTTGTGTTTCATCGCGATTGATGGACTTGAATTTTGGAATTTTAAACGATTTTAACTTCTTTTTATAATTATCCGATGACCCGCACGATGCACGGCTTATTATATTATGGATAGATATGATAGATACAAAAACAAATGAAATTAATTAGAATCGTACTTTTAATTTGAGGTCATAGATTCACTTAACTCTTAAAGTGGAAATAATAGGTCACAATTTAAGTCCTAAATTATACTTTAATTTGAGATTTGGGTGGGATAAGGGTACAATATATAAGGAATAGACTTGAAGATACAATTTGCAAAGTTTAGAACAATATTACCGTTCACCAGGAAACTAAAAACCGAAACTGGATTGAGTCGCGGACTAAGTCGCTCTCTTTAAGACGTTTCGCGGCTCTATCCATAATATATGTGTTGATGGTGTTTTCAGGACCTATGTTATTTAAGGAGTACGGCAGGGGTAAAAAGGGTAATTCCCTTCTCGGTCAAAATCATTAATGCCGACCCGACCACTAAGAGCCAAACAATAAGTGACCGAGCACTTTATGATCGCTAACCGAGCACTTGGGTTTAGATGACCGGGCAATTATCAGATCGGTAGCAGCATTCTCAGTTCAAAGGACCATTATGACCGACCTCATGAAGACCGAGCATATAGCGAGGCGTGCTCCGGAAGATGACACCCTATTCTTGCGGATAAGATGACAAGTTATCCTACTTTCATGGGGAAAACTGGTGAGTCAGAGTCCTAGTAGGATAAAGAAAGTAAATGTAGTTTTGATTAGGAATCCTTATGGGAAAAGGGAATAGTTTTGACTATGAATCTTTATGGGAAAATGAAAGTATTTCAACTAGGAAATTCTTGTAGGAGAAGAAATCTGATTTCTTCACTATTATAAATAAGGGGAGAGATCATTGAGAGCAAGGGGAGCATGGAGAGTTGGCATCAGAATCATTACCATCAGACTTGTAAAAAACAAGAAGCAGAGCTGAGAAGCGTGTTTGAGTAATAAAAGTATAGTTCTGTTTGTGTCCGTGGACGTAGGTCGGGTAAAAACCCGCCGAACCACGTTAAATCTCCTTGTTGGATTGGCGCATTATCTACCTTCTGCTAAGTTTGCTTTTGGTTTCTCCCATAACCAAACAAATTCACTATTGAGGGAAGATTACCTCGGGAGTGATATTCCCATATTGCCCTGAGACCAAAATCAGCCGTCAACAGTTGGCGCCGTCTGTGGGGAACTCAACAAAAAGCAGCTCGCGTAGTAAGACGATGGAAGAAGATGGAAATCACCGATCATCAGGGATTTCACCAGATAGTTCGGGAAATCCAGGATAAAGGTCTGTTGGCCGAGCCTAATTTGAGGAGGTTCCCGATTGAGGAGGGAAATAGTAGGGCATACTGTATCTACCATGACGTAAGGGACATGCCACAAATGGGTGCAGAGACCTGCGGGAGCAGGTGGAAGACTTGGTGAAAGAAGGCTATCTCAGTGTGTACATAGACCATTCGGTTTTTGAGGTCGACCAAGTTGATAGCGGAAGTCATCCGGTCGGATGCGTGGAATGCTGAGATGCAGAGAGGATGTATTAAGAAGAGCCTTGCTTGTAGTGACCCTTGTAGAGTTGCAAGAAAGGCAACGGATCCTAAAAAGGTGAGTAAAACCTCTTCTGATTTAGGTTGACATTTGATTATGCTTGTTTGTTATGGCTCACACAATGGTTTTGATATTTGTTTTACGGCTCGGGTCTGCTCTTGTACCGCAGAGTCCGTTTTGTTGATATATATTTTATGGCTCGGGTCTGCTCTTGTACCGTCGAGACCGATGTTTCTTTCCGGCTCGGGTCTGCTCTTGTACCGCCGAGACCGATGTCTCTTTCGGGCTCGGGTCTGCTCTTGTACCGCCGAGACCGATGTTTCTTTCCGGCTCGGGTCTGCTCTTGTACCACCGAGACCGATGTCTCTTTCCGGCTCGGGTCTGCTCTTGTACCGCCGAGACCGATGTTTCTTTCCGGCTCGGGTCTGCTCTTGTACCGCCGAGACCGATGTCTCTTTCCGGCTCGGGTCTGCTCTTGTACCGCCGAGATCGATGTTTGTTACAACTCGGGGTCGGGTTACGTCCCACCGAGTCATGCTTATTGGCCTGGGGACGGAACATTCCCCCAGAACCAAATGTCTCTTTAGCTCGGGGTCCTCAGAATATTCAGGGACATACTCGATGCATAGGATCCGTGAGAAGCATAGTACGGGGAGGGATGATACCCCATGTGGCGATTGCTTACTCCAGTGTTACCGAACATAAGAATGAATATGCCCTTAATGTTTCGAAACACTCTCTGATCCTCACTTACCCGATGTAATGGATCCGTGAGAAAGCATAGCACGGGGAAAGATGATGCCCCCGTGACAATTGCTAGCTCCAGTGATGCCGGACCTAAGGAGGAATGTGCCATTAGTATCACGGACACTCTTTGATCCATTCATCATTTGGATCCAAGAGAGGCGCAGCACGGGGAGGCGTTATGCCCATGTGGCGTGTGCCTGCTTCAGCGCGGTAAGGAGGAGCCCTCGCACAAATACACAGGCTCCACAGTGACTCGACGTATAGAGGATGTGCCCTTACCATTTTAAACGCTCTCTGATCCAAATCCTGGTTCGCCTGGACTCTGAACTGAAAGATTCAGAATTATGTTTTGGAGACCTCGGGCAGGACGCTGTTTTGAGGCATCCGTATTGTTGTTTATACTTGCGAAACGTTTTATTTTGGGACAAGCGCTAAGTCGCCCCCGCCCTTTGATTTTATTTTCCAAAGTTTTGTTTTTATTTTTTCGTCGGTCTGACAAGGGGACCCCCAAGTCAGATTCTATAGGGCTTCAAAGGTGGATACACTTCCCATCTGAATAAGTCCCAAGGATTAACCAGTGCTCGGGGCTGGATTCGTTCCGCCGAGGCCACTTGGTTAATCGGCTCGGGGCTGGATTCGTTCCGCCGAGGCCACTTGGTTAATCGGCTCGGGGCTGGATTCGTTCCGCCGAGGCCACTTGATTATTTGGCTCGGGGCTGGATTCGTTCCACCGAGGCCACTTGGTTAATCGGCTCGGGGCTGGATTCGTTCCGCCGAGGCCACTTGATTATTCGGCTCGGGGATGGATTCGTTCCGCCGAGGCCACTTGGTTAATCGGCTCGGGGCTGGATTCGTTCCGCCGTTGCCACTTGGTTAATCGACTCGGGGCTGGATTCGTTCCGCCGAGGCCACTTAATTATTCGGCTCGGGGCTGGATTCGTTCCGCCGATGCCACTTGATTATTCGGCTCGGGGCTGGATTTTGTTCCGCCGAGGCCACTTGGTTAATCGGCTCGGGGCTGGATTCGTTCCGCCGAGGCCACTTGATTATTCGGCTCAGGGCTGGATTCGTTCCGCCGAGGCCACTTGATTATTCGGCTCAGGGCTGGATTCGTTCCGCCGAGGCCACTTGATTATTCGGTTTGGGGCTGGATTTTGTTCCGCCGAGGCCACTTGATTATTCGGCTCGGGGCTCGATTTCGTTCCGCCGAGGCCACTTAGTTATTCGACTAAGGGTCGGGTTACGTCCCACCGAGTCTATCTCTTTGGACTGGGGATGTAACATTCCCCCAGGTCCAAGTACATTTCTCAGCTCGGGGTCGGGGTACGTCCCACCGAGTCAGCCCTTCGGACTGGCATTCCCCCAGGTCCAAGTGCATTTCTCAGCTCGGGGTCGGGGTACGTCCCACCGAGTCAGCCCTTCGGACTGGGGACGTAACATTCCCCTAGGTCCAAGTGCCTTTCTCAGCTCGGGGTTGGGGTACGTCCCACCGAGTCAGCCCTTCGGACTGGGGACGTAACATTCCCCCAGGTCAAAGTGCCTCTCTTCATTCGGGGTCGGGTTGCGTCCCACCGAGTCAGTCCTTCGGACTGGGGACATAACATTCCCTCAGGTCCGAGCATCTCTCACAGCTCGAGACATGATCACATGCCACCGAGCACATCATCGTTAGCTCAGAGGCAAAATTTTCTCCTCACAATCGAAATTGGATCAGTCAGGGGTCAGGACCCAAATCTTTGGTACAGATATTACAGAGGAGGAGTCATTTTTAGTTTGGACAACAAGAGGAACTTCATCTCCTGATGGAACGACCCAAGTAAGCAATTTGCTTTGAGGTGGAGAATCGTTCTGAATAGGGTCAGCATCTCCAATAACCGAAGATATGAAGATAGAAACAGAAGACTTAGTTGATGGCGAAGGCATTTCTCTCTGCGGTTCCTGGAGTGACCACCGACGGATTCATCGGCACACCATCTTTTTTTATAGTTCCCGGCATCAACTCGCAAACTCGTTGTTACCGAGAACTAGGGGACAGATGTTGATGGTGTTTTTAGGACCTATGTTATTTAAGGAGTACAGCAGAGGTAAAAAAGGGTAATTCCCTTCTCGGTCAAAATCATTAATGTCGACCCGACCACTAAGAGCCAAACAATAAGTGACCGAGCACTTTATGATCGGTAACCGAGCACTTGGGTTTAGATGACCGGGCTACTGACTGCATAGACCCGACATTGCATATGTCGTAGATTATTATGCAGATTTACTAGTAGACCTAGTATGGAGCATTGGAATGTTATTGAGAGGGTTATGAGGTACTTGAAAAGGACCATAAACCTAGGAATTTCTCATGACATTGTTTAGGTGTCTGTTTTAAATCATATAGAGATTTATCAAGTTTACAAACTTTATTTTATTGATCAGGTATTACAAATCCTTCAGGTTGGTCCATGTAAATCTTTTCTTCTAATTCTCCGTTTAAAAAAGCAGTTTTAACATTCATTTGATGCACAACAAGATCATGGATCGCAGCAAGAGAAATAAGCACACGAATATATGTAATCCTAGTTACTGCTGAAAAAGTATCAAAGAAATCTATTTTTTCTCTTTGTCTATATCCTTTGGCAACAAGTCTAGCCTTATATTTATCTACTAAACCATCTGATTTTAACTTATTCTTAAGTATCTATTTACAATCTATGATTTTACAACCTGGAGGTAAATCTACTAAATACCAAGTCCTATTAGACTCTAAAGAACTCATTTCATCTTCTATTGTTTCTTGCCACAAATCAGCATCTAGAGATGACAATGCTTCTTTCAGAGTAGTATGATATTCTTCTAAGGTGTTTGCATAAAAATCAAGACAAAATCATTAATTGTTATAAACCGTTTACTTATTCTAGGTATAAATTCAACTAATTTATCAGATTCATTAACTCCTATCATTGGATTAATACTAGAGGATGAACCCTTATTATTCTTCAAAATAAAATAAATTTATTCTCAAAGAATTTAGCATCAACAGATTCAATCACAACATGATTTTTCAAATCATAAAATCTATATGTTTTACTATTAACAATATAACCAATGAAAACACATTCATATGTTCTACTAGCAAGTTTAATCCTCTTAGGGCCAGGAATTATAACATAGGCAAGACAACCCCAAGTTCTAAGATATGACAAGTTAGGTTTTCTATTTTTTCAAAATTTCATAAGGTGAAAATTTATCACTTGACTTAGACACTATTCAAAACATAACATATAAACAATAAAATTTCTCCCCACCAAAATGACGCAGCACCAGAATTAAGTAAAATAAAAACTACAGCTTCAGCATATGTTCTATTTTTCTTTTCGGCTTTTCCATTCATTTCAGAAGAATAAGGTGCAGTTTTTTCATAAATAATATCATGCAATTTATAGAATTCAATAAAAGATGCAGAATCATACTCAGTGCCTCTATCACTACGAAACCTTTTAATTTTCCTATTAAATTGATTTTCAATTTCTGAGTGAAATGTTTTAAACATGTCAAACGCTTCATTTTTATTTTTCATAAGATAAACATACGCATAATTTGAACAATCATCAATAAACGTGATAAAATATTGTTCTCCACATCTAGTCAATTTACCACCAAACTCACAAATGTCTGAATGTATTAAGTCTAATGGTTCAGATTCTCTAATTACATATTTGTGTGGAGTTTTAATGATTTTTTGTTTGACTACAGAATTCACATTTTTCAAAATCATTCAGAGATAATTCAGGAATTAAGCCTAAATTACCCATGTTCTTAATAATACGTTTATTAATATGACTAAGTCGAGCATGCCAAATATTAAAAGTACACACAATATGTAAGCAGAAGAATCAATTTTATTAATAGAAACATTGAATTTGAACATTCCATCAGTAGCATAACCATTTCCTACAAAAAATATTTTTTTCTTAGTGAGAGTATACAAATCAGCCCTAATAGTTTGTGTAAACCCAACCTTATTCAGGAGATAACCTGAAACCAAGTTCTTCTTTATCTCAGGAGTGTGCAGTACATCATTGAGAATAACAGTCTTCCCAGAGGTGAACTTCAGTTCCATGCCACCAATCCCAACAACCATGGTGTGAGAGTCACCCAGTATCACTTTCTTGTTTGCAGCTTCCGTATAGGACTTGAATAAAGCACCATCATAGCAGACATGACGAGAAGCGCCAGTATCAACCTACCAACCCTCGGATCCACCAACCATGTTGATCTCAGAGATCATAGCAACAAATTGGTCTTCAGTAAGGTTCGTTTGTGGAGAAGAATGTTTATTCCGATAGTTCCAGGCAATATGCCCTGGTTTGCCACAGTTGTAGCATTTGAACTGGCTATTATCATTTCTTGAGGGAGGTTGGTGCTTGTTCTAGTTATCTTGGGTTTTTTTGTTGGGGTTTTGGTGGTTGTGATTTTTATTATTCTTAGGGGTAAACTTTTTCTTCATATTTTTTCCATTACGTTTCAATATTACTGAGACATGTTTTTATTGTTTGACATAACTAGGATCTCTTCTTTTTTATATTATTTACGAGTTCCTCTTCTATCTGATGGCGGGTAATAAGACATTCTAGGGAAAACTCCTTAGTTTTATGTCTAACTGTACCTTTAAATTCTTTACAGGATGGATGAAGTTTATCAATGATGGCAGCTACTTGGAATTGTTCATCTAGAGACATACCCTCAGATATAATTTCATAGGCTATTTTTTTTAGTTCGTGGGATTGAGTTTCAACAGATTTATCATCTACTATTTGGTATCTAAGATAACGACTAAGAATTTTAGACCCAGCCTTTTCAGTATCATATTTGTTCTGAAGGGCATCCCAAACATCTTTAGCAGTTTTTCTATAGCTATATATATCATATAATTCATTAGATATGTCATTAAGTATATAATTTTTTGCATATAAAATCGTTCTCCTCCCAATTTTCATGCTCCCTAATTTGGACTACGGTGTGGTCATCAGGCAATTCGGGTTTTTCAGATATACAAAAATTTGCCAATTTTTTAATAGTGAGAAAGAACATCATTTTTAATCTCCAACGTTTAAAGTGAAATCCTTCAAAACCGAAAAAGTTTATTCAAATCAACAGCAGCAACATAAAAAGTAATAGTATTTATGGTAGCAGCAGCAGAAGCAGAAGCAGACATGGAAGATATATTCGTCTTAAAATTAGATACAGTTTGTAAAGTTTATAACAATATTACCGTTCACCAGGAAACCGAAAATCGAAATTGGATTGAGTCGCAGACTAGGTTGCTCTCTTTAAGACGTTTCGTAGCTCTGCCCAGAATGTGTGCTTGCATTTATTCAGCCCCGATGTCCCCAGGATAAAACAAGCCCAGAGAAATAATATGTCTCAATCGGTTAGCACAAACACGATAGGAAAATTCACACCCAAAAATTATTTTGCTCGGAATAAAGTAAGAGACACTAGAAGCAATAAGAAAAAGCAACTTTATTTTTTTCTCAGCATCCAATAAAAAAGAGTCGAACTTTCTATAAGAAACCATTTTTTTTTATTTTACGAACATAATAATTTTTTTTCTCTCAACAGCAAACTATCATGGTTGGTGCTCGAAGTGCCAATCCGGATCGTATTTATGTCCGATTCATGAATATGAGCAATTTTATTTTCTATAATATTACTTATTTAATGGTAGCACCTCTTGTCTTTTATACACATATTCGATCTAATTACGATTAGATCGAAACTAAATCTTGTTTAGTGATACACGTATATTAGATAAAGACCCTAGGATTTACAATGTAGTGCGCAGTTATAATGTAGTTTGTAATTGACATTCGGAAGCGCATTATAATATGTATATCCTTAAATAAAGTTCATGGTCAATATTTACTAACACGGGCCGGTTAGTAAAATTCGTTGAGACCAGTACATGTCGTATATCGTGACTTGATCTGATGGTTTATCCCAATGAACCATGAGTCTCGGGAGACTCGTATAGACATGTAGGTGTTTATTTGATAGACACTGAACGACTCACTGAAGATTTCTTAATAGATGGTACACCAACGTTAATAGGAATCTTCTCGAGTTGAGCGAGCATAGTGGTCATTTGACTTAAGATACCACTGTGGATATATGAGTTATCCTCCACACTTTGATGGCAGTCACGTCACTGATCTATTCATGATCAGACCTCCGCCTGTTCGTTGGGTGTGGACTGATGCTCATGATATCTTGTGCGTATCAAGATAAGATTCGTCAGTCCTGTGTACAGTGCATAGATATTCAACACGTGTTTACGATCTAGTAAATCCATGGCCGTGGTATAACTTCAGAAACCAGTTTCGAATGTTATTTAGAGATCATAAATGAAAAGTCGACTATATTGTACTGAAAGGATTTGATGTTTTTATCTATACCCCAGGTATAATATGGATAGCCTGTGACGGATGGATTATACGTATGAAATGACCTCAGATTGTATAGTTTAGCGAGATTATCCGTGGTCGTCATAATTCATGAATGGGTGAATTATGGACATGAAACTGGATTTCGTGATGGATAAACTTAAACTTAGAGTGTCTCACAATATGAATTGTACTCGTTGAGCAATTGGGCAACGCGTTATGAATAATACAAATTATTCATAATACTCCATCGGATTAAGTGACTTAATTCGAATCGTTTAATTGGTTAAACGATAACACATGTATTAGAGGATTTTGGCCAATCGTAATTACTATGTATTTGTATTTGATACATAATTGGATTAGATACACATTAATTAATCGTAAAATGAGATTTTGACACATGCCATAAATATATATGTATTTGTTATTTAATGTAAATGAAAATACACATATATATATATAATAAATATATTAATTAATTATTTAGATTTTTAAATGTTAAATATTTAAATGATTAAATAATATCTATATTTCATAAATGTTATGAAATATGTTTAATTATTATTGGTGACATATGGCATGATTTATTAAGCTTAAGTGTGCAAATTTGATTTGTCTAAACTTAAAGCTTATCTTTAATTTAATTAGATTAAATTATAAAAAGGATAATTTTGCCCCTCCTTAGTCGATCATTTGTGTTTAAAAAGGGAAAAAAATTTCTTCTTCTTTTTGACAACCACCATGGCCGAGAGCCTGAAAGAAATAAAGGGTTCCAATTTTGGTTTGATGAAACAAGAAGAAAATGGAGCAAAATCAAGAAAAAGCTTTAAGGAATTAAAGGTAATTCTATATCTCTTTAATCTTGAAAGCATGTTTCTTTTTTTCTTGATGACCTAGTAAGATTCTAGGGTTTCTTTTTCTTAATAATTTGGGGCTTTTGATTTTGGTATATGAATTGGAAGGATTTGATGCATGTGTGAAGTGATTTGGATGGAATTATTGTAATTATTGTCCAATTTATTCATTTGATGACTTGTTGCCATTTTAGAGTGTATGACCACTCTTGTAGTGCCTAGAATTTTTCTTGGGTACTTCATGTGTGGTGACTTTGATTGGTGTTATGTATTAATTGGATTAATCTTGAAAATTGGATTTTAAAGCATGAAATTGGTGAAATCGGTTTCTGGATCAGATCTGGAGTGATTCTGATTTTGGAAATGAAAATATGTTTTGTGAATGTATTGGATGTATTTTGGGTATTGGAACAAATGACGGAAAGTGTTTCGGAGTTGAAATAAGCGAAAACGGCCAAAAACGGCGTTACTGGTTGACCTTTGAACCAACCGGGTGACGACTATCCAAACAGTGAATCTGTCACTGTTCAAGCTGCCCATGAACTTCCCTAACACTATTTGGGCTTACCCGGGCAATCCCCGTATGTGTTGGGTGGTCGGTTCGGTCAAAAATGTGTTTTGCGTCATTTTACTGGAAAACGTTTTTCGTAAAAGTTTCGCGACGTTTCTACATTATTTATGTCACTATATCGAATAAATATGTTTAGGTGAAATATGAATAAATTATTCATATTAGATATTGAATAATTTATTCGGTAATTTGAAAAGGTTCTAATTTACGATTTCTCCCAAACCGCGTTTCCGCCGCGCCCATCTCCCAAAACCCCAACAAAAATGGTATCAGAGTAGGTCTGATGCTTCATCCATTACATTAATCATGCTTGATATATGATATATAATCCAATTTTAATATTCACACATTCATGTAATCTATATGTTTCTTCACTTTTCGGTTCTACACTAAAGGAAACGTAACAGAAATTTAATAGTTAAATTGTGTTATGTTTTCTAAGGTAGAATTGAATTGTTTAAAAAATGATTTAGATTATAATTCTGCATTTGATGTGGAGTAATACTTCCTGAGGAAAATCCCCGCTTAAAATAGGGCTGTAGAGTGACGTGTATTAGATACATGTTTCTTGGTCCGTCTTGTCAATACGGTTTATGGGTATCTTTCTATGGTTACATTCCGAGACCGTGCCAAAGCAATGAGGGTGTATTTGATAGAATTTTATTCATGTCGGTTGTATATTGATACTAGACAAATTCAAGTGAAAGTGGAAATCCTGAACATGCCAAAGCTGTCAGGACTACATCGGTAGCTTGAGTTTATCATTGGCAAGTGAAGCCTTGACACGCCTCCTTGTGAACGTGCCAAAGCTGTCTTAACGAGAAACGGTCAGGACGAAAACCAGAAGTCACTGGTGAGTGATTGACAATGAGTTGTCTACCTAATGAATATACGTAGGCAAGACCGTGCCAAAACTGTGAGTCAAAATATATTCATGGGATCCTACTCTCACTATGAAATTCGATTTAATTATTAAATTCATGTTCTCCGTTTGGGATTACGGTATTACGTAAAGTAGTGGGAGACACTGCTGGGTTAAAAATCCATAACTATAGTAATGTGTAATTTTATGGAATTTACTGCTTTCGTTTTCCTATATTCTATAATGTTTATAGAATTAAACTTCTAATCCACTGCATGCATATTACTTGAATATATTTTCTGACTTTACTTATGGTTGAGTAGTTCTAGAATAGGTTCTAGAAGGATGATGGACTTAGATATTGTTAGATTAGTTAAAACCATCGGGAACTGTTGTTCCGTTTTTCTTAAAAATAAAGATAGTTTGTAACTTAGTTACTAAGTCACGATTAGGTAATCTAAAAGGATATTTGTTTTTGGATATGATAGTCTAGTAAGAATAGTTTCTTGTGCAGTAAGAATTGACGTGAATTAGTTCATGTCTCGAGATTCTTGACTGGCATTAAGAAAACCCCATTAGTATTTGTTTATCTTATAATAATGTTTCTTGACTTTAGTGAATTTTAGAAGTCACGTGTTTGACACAATTTGCTAATCAGTTATTTGCAATCGTTGTGAATAATTGAACGCAAATCATAAAGCTTAAGAAATGAGATGCGTATAGTTGTGTATAGAGAATATAGATTCTCACAATACGACAACTATAGGTATTGGATACCAGATCTCCCGTCTAGTTATTTAAAATAATATTTAATAACTGTTTTGATATTTGATATCAGAACTTGTGACTATTGGATAATTACTTGTTCTGTATAAACAGTTGTTACATATTTTAAATGTGACTAGTAGTGTCATTGATGAAAAGATAAACATTAAGAAAAATATTCGGTTAACTAAATAACTTGGAACTGTGCTTTATGAGATTTTATCATAAAAGCATTAGATGTTCATTCTGTATGGTAAATGATGGTCTGATACGAGATCACACCACATATCCTTATTCATTTAATGAATATTTTATTCAGGATGTGATTGAATCTCATTTAACCAATGATCGTCATTGGACCACATATTTATTAAACTAATACATTGGATGTATGTAGTTTAATGAATTACAAATTGCCTTGGATAGTTTTCTTTACTTTGTAGCTTGGTTAATGAATTGTCATGACTTAGTTACGTGTTTCTAATAGAGAACATGTTGAACGTCTTGAATCGTTCAAGAACTTTCAATAGGTTTCTGATGAGACGCGGATATAATATTTTGAATGGTTCAAATATATTCTATTTATAGTGTTGAAAACTATATCTTTAAAATTCATTGTGAGTCTTTGAATTGGTCAAAGATGTTTGATATGATCAAACACATGAATTTATGACAATTAGTTCTAAGGTATTTTATGAATGTGATTCTTACTCAATATTAAACTTACACGATTCCATTTTGATGGAATTGGTCAGTGGGAGTAATCAGATCTTATATGATTAGATTCGTTGATATTGAGTGTTACCAAATTGGTTTTCAATACTCTTGGGGTTATGCTCCAGTAACACTAATTCATCTCTTTAATAAAGGTTCCATTTGTTTCTACAATTACATATATGATATGTATAGTAGAAAATTTGAATCTTGAAAAGTTTGAGGTTTGAAGCTTTCTTTTGTATAATGGTTATATAATTGAAAGTACTTACGCCTTGGAGGTACAAGTGAAAGGTTTATCATTTATTCTATTTAATGGAATATTGTATTCTATTTGATAGAATATCTTTTCTACGATCCCGAGTAATAAAATTAATATATTACTTGGTGTGTAACATTGGATGTTGACGATTGCAGAAAAGACTTGACTTATTGAAGTCAATTGTGAGAATGATAAACTATAAGTGGAACTACATAATTAATAAGATGAAAAGACCCTTAGACAACTTTCGTATAAGTTCAATAAGATGTCATAATAATTTACAAAGTATCTGATACTTAATGATTTTGTTGGTTTCTTATCGAAGAAAAATTATCCTATAACTTGTAGTGGGAACGATATTTGATATCGATTCCGGAATTTAGCATTGAACCATAGATCTAAGATTGTTCATAAGCTTACTATTAGAATTTTATTGAGCTTTAGTTATGAATCGTTCATAAAATGTGCAAATTATTTACGCAATGAAAGCGAAGTAGGCTTATTAAAGGTTTGACCTTTATAGTATGACTATGAGAAACGTTATACTCAGAATTCTATTGTAGATTCTGTGAAAACTTGTATCTAGTTGCACTAATTGAACAATTAAATATATGTTGGTTAATGTTGATATTAAACCGTGTATTTTGGCTAAAGAATATAAAGTGGCGTTCCTGAATGTTTTCTTCGAATGAGAGATCCGTCGTGGTTTCTTTGTTTGAAGAAGTTCATTCTGGAATGGCCCTAGAGTTTGTATTTTGCTAAGATCACATTTTGATATACAAGCTAATAGAGCCTATTGTAGACTCAGATGAGCTTTCCGGAACTCCGTATTCTTTAATTTTGATATCGGTCAGATTGTCTGATTTTATCAAAGCATAGAAAATACATATTTAGCAGTAGGGTCAGTGGGAGCGTACAAATTTCTTTCTAGTATTATATATATATATATATATATATATATATATATATATATATATATATATCCTAAGTCTTATTTTCTCCGTGAAAGCAGTGGGAGTAGTCTCTGTTATATTTGATATAAAGTTTCATATATGATATAAAACTAAGAGACTTGTGAGATACTCATATTAGTCGTAATTAGATATGATCTAACAAAGAACACATCAAGACTATATATATGACAGTTAGTATAATTGTTTGACCGTTAACGTGTCTTTTATATATATAGTATTCATCTTTCGTAAATGATGATTCCTTTGTTGAAAGTGAAATTGATTAGAATGTCTAGTCAATCTTATGCGTCATAAGATGATGGCATAATGAATACTATATAATGTGCGATTAAAGATATCAATTTAATCGTAATTGTTACGAGTTATTTTGATATGCTATAGATCATATATTGGGTCTTGAAACATTTTCTTGTTATCTTATAGATATTAAGAACGAGTTTCTTATTCATGGAGAATTTAGTCTGCAACCATAAGGTCAGATTAGTTTTGAGTCTAATTATAACAATAGATGGTCTATGTCATATAAAGTCAGAAAAGATACAGTGGGAGTGTCACGATTAATTCTACTATGTTAGTGGAATCAGTTGCAACTTATGAAGTTGCATAGTGACCCTATAAATTAGAAGTTTTGATATTAGTGTTGCACTTGCGATTGTCTGCATAGTATTTGGGTTTGAACTCTATATACTAGGACAATTCAGTAGCTATAGCACAATACTGATATAATGTCTGAGTCATATTGATGTGGAACTTGGATTCTACAAAATATGAATGATTCTGGTTGAGGAAAACGGTTGGGTTTGTTGGACAGACTCAATTTATTAAAGTGGGCTTACTTGTTATTGCCTACCTCTTGAGTGCTATGTGAGCTCTTGAGGGCCATGAGTATGCGATACATATTAAGATGTGTATATGATATCATGGATTGGCACTAGAGCATGTGGGATAAATTGTTAGGGTTGGTGCTCAGAGTGCCAATCCGGATCGTATTTATGTCCGATTCATGAATACGAATAATTTTATTTTCTATAATATTACTTATTTAATGGTAGCACCTCTTATCTTTTATACACATATTTGATCTGATTACAATTAGATCAAAACTAAATCTGATTTAGTGATACATGTATATTAAACAAAGACCATAGAATTTACAATATAGTGCGTAGTTACAATGTAATTTGTAATTGACATTGGGAAGCGCACTATAAGATGTATATCCTTAAATAAAGTTCCTGGTCAAGATTTACTAACACGGGTCGGTTAGTAAAATCCGCTGAGACCAGTACATGTCGTATATCGTGACTTGGTCCGATGGTTTATCCCAATGAACCATGAGTCTCAGGAGACTCGTATAGACATGAAGGTGTTTATTTGATAGACACTGAATGACTCACTGAATATTTCCTAATAGATGGTACACCAACGTCAATATGAATCTTCTCGAGTTGAGCGAGCATAGTGGTCATTTAACTTTAGATACCACTGTGGATATATGAGTTATCTTCCGCACTTTGATGGCAGTCACGTCACCGATCTATTCATGATCAGACCTCCGTCTGTTCGTTGGGTGTGGACTGATGCTCATGATATCATGTGCGTATCAAGACAAGATCCGTCAGTCCTGTGTTTAGGGCATAGGTATCCAGAACGTGTTTACGATCTAGTAAATCCATGGCCGTGGTATAACTTCGGAAACCAGTTTCGAGTGTTACTTAGAGATCGTAAATGAAAAGTCAACTATATTATACTAAAAGGGTTTGATGTTTTTATCTATACCCCAGGTATAATATGGATAGCCTGTGACGGAGGGATTATACGTATGCAATGACCTCGGCTTGTATAGTTTAGCGAGATTATCCGTGGTCGTCATAATTCATGAGTGGGTGGATTATGGACACGAAATTGGATTTCGTGATGGATAACCTAAACTTGGAGAGTCTCACAATATGAAGTGTACTCGTTGAGCACTTGGCCAACGCGTTATGAGAAAATACAGATTATTCATAATACTTCATCGGATTAAGTGAGTTAATTCAAATCGTTTAATCGATTAAACGATAACACATGCATTAGAGGATTTTGGCCAATCGTAATTACTTTATATTTGTATTTGATAATAATTCGATTAGATACACATTAATTAATCGTCAAATGAGATTTTGACACATGCCATAAATATATATATTTTTTTTAATGTAAATAAAAATACATATATAATAATAATTATATTAATTAATTATTTAGATATTTAAATGTTAAATATTTAAATGATTAAATAATATATATATTTCATAAATGTTATGAAATATGTTTAATTATTATTGGTGACACATGACATGATTTATTAAGCTAAAGTGTGCAAATTTGATTTATCCAAACTTAAAGCTTATCTTTAATTTAATTAGATTAAATTATAAAAAGGACAATTTTGCCCCTCCTTAGTCGGTCATTTGTGTTTAAAAAGGGGAAAAATTTTCTTCTTCTTTTTGACAACCACGGTGGCTGAGAGCCTGAAAGAAATAAAGGGTTCCAATTTTGGTTTGATGAAACAAGAAGAAAATGGAGCAAAATCAAGAAAAAGCTTTAAGGAGTTAAAGGTAATTCTATATCTCTTTAAGCTTTAAAGCATGTTTCTTGTTTTCTTGATGACCTAGTAAGATTCTAGGTTTTCTTTTTCTTAAGAATTTGGGGCTTTTGGTTTTGGTGGATGAATTGGAAGGATTTGATGCATGTGTGAAGTGATTTGGATGGAATTATTGTAATTATTATCCAATTTGGTCGTTTGATGACTTGTTGCCATTCTATAGTGTTATGACCACTCTTGCAATGCCTAGAATTATTCTTGGGTACTTCTTGTGTGGTGACTTTGATTGGTGTTATGGATTAATTGGATTAATCTTGAAAATTGGATTTTAAAGCATGAATGGTCAAATCCGTTTCTGGATCAGATCTGGAGTGATTCTGATTTTGGAAATGAAAAATATGTTTTGTGAATGTATTGGATGTATTTTGGGTATTGGAACAATTGACGGAAAGTGTTTCGGAGTTGAAATAAGCGAAAACGGCCGAAAACGGCGTTACCAGGTGACTTTTGAGCCAACCGGGTGACGGCTGTCCAAACAGTGAATCTGTCACTATTCGGGCAGCCCATGAACTGCCCTAACACTATTGGAGCTGACCTGGGCAGTCCCATATGTGTTGGGTGGTTGGTTCGATCAAAAACGTGTTTTGCGTCATTTTACGGAAAAACGTTTTTCGTAAAAGTTTCGCGACGTTTCTACATTATTTATGTCGCTATTTGATATCGAATAAATATGTTTAGGTGAAATATGAATAAATTATTCATATTAGATATTGAATAATTTATTCGGTAATTCAAAAAAATTTTAAATTACGATTTCGCCCGAACCGCGCTTCCTCCACGCCCCCAACACAAACCACTCATGAAACTGAAGTATATTTTCCTATGTTTGAGAAAAGAGAGATAGCATCCTTATATAGGAGACAAATATGTATACGTTGTAGTAATTTTAATTGTATGTTTAATTTTGATCATTAAAAGAATTTAATTTTTTAACGTTAAAAATTTTAAAGCAAAAAAATAAAAAATAAATAAAAAAGTTAGTATTAAGCACAATTGTAACAACAAACACACGTTTTAAACACATATAATATAGGCAATTGTAAGCTATTATAATAAGCAGATTTGTAACTCCCTTTTAATCAAATTAAAAAACCATTTAAATTTTAAATTTAGAACAAGACTTATACCTTCTTTTAAAATTAAAAATAATAATAATAATAATAAACTAATGGAGATGAAATGGCTCATGTGCTTAGGTGGATATCCTTAAATATAAGAAAGATGTCATAAATAGCTTAAAATAAGAGAAAAAATTTCGACTTATTTATATAGATATGTATTAAATTTTCTTAGATTTTAGACCATTAATTTTCATTTAAATTTGGGGCTCAACCGATCACTTATGTGGACCTTCTCCAAAACCACCCCTTGTGTTTCTTAAGATCACGTCTTAGAAAACTTTTTTCCTAAGAATTTCGAAAGATGAATCAAACTTTTGATTGAATCCAATCTATCCAAATAATTCTCAACCTAATAATTCTTTTTCCAAGAACCTTCTAAATTAGTTTTGTGATGCTAAGTCTGAATATCTAAGCCTCTAACAGATTGAATCTACTACCAAATATTTTGAAAGAAAATCAACATCTACAGTACAAATGTAAAGATTCAAACTCTTGATTTCAAGAATGAAACAGGAGGTGCTCAATATCTCAACTAACGAGTGGTTTGCTACTATAGGTCTTGTTTAATTATGCAAAATCCGAGCAATTTTCTCCCTTATTAAGGGTCCGTTTATTTGGCAATAAAACGATTTCCAAAAAATATTTTCCTCATTTTACGGTATTTGGGACACTTACGAAAACTTAATTGATGTAAATTATTTTTCGGTCAATGAAAAAGTTGTCATTTTTCGGAATTTTTTTTTTATTTTGTCCAAAATTTTCATAACTCACTTTAAGGAATGACAAAATTTGGACTTAGAACTAGATCTGCATGGATCCAAGTTGGGATGTGTTTTGGGAGATCTAGGTCCGTATCTTGATCCAGGACAAAATTTCAGGACTCAGATGTGGGTATACTCAGTGCAGATCCGGGTATACCCAAGCTGGATCCGGAAATCCAATTTTTTCAATTTTTTTCAATTATATTTGTATAACATTATGCTCTCCGGTCCTGGAATTCCGATCCTACGTGGATCTCAATCAGCATATACCCGAATTCGGAAATCCAAAATATCTCTTATATATATATATATATTATATTTGTATAAAATCATGGATTCGAGTAACCAGATCTAAAAATCCGAATTTTTAAAATATTTTTTCTATTATATTTGTATAAATTAATAAAATTATGAAAACAGATCTTGGAATTTTGGACCTATGTGGATATGGATTCGGAAATATTCGGATCTGGAAATTCGATTTTTTTTTTTTTTTTTTTAATTTTTGTTAAAATTATATTTGTATAAAAAATACTTGACATGCCAAACATTAGAAAATATTTTTTGAAAAATATTTTCGGGTAATAGCCAAATACGAAAACACTTTCCATTTCAGAATAATTTTCATTGAATATATTTTAGTCATAAAAATCAATACACATCGAAACAAACGGACCCCAAATTGAGATAGACAGAATTTCAAATACCCAGATTATCATTGTATGAATTTATAATCTAAGGTAAATTTTGATTTTTTAACATCGGGAGATTGTAATATAATAGTTTAAAAAATGTCTTGCTTCGCGTGTTTTCTCAAAAACTACATTTAAATGCTATAGCAAAAAGCTGAAAGATAGGTGGGAAGATTAGTGACAGAGTCACCAAGAGGCGACTAAGGTCAATCATCCTTATTAAATGTGAAAATTTATTAATTAATGATATAATTTTACCTTCCCACTGCTAAAATAAAAAAATTAAAAAAAAAATAAAAAAAAATAAAAAAAAAATCAAATTTTAGTCTCAGTGAATTAATATTCTGGACCAAAACAGCAAACAAGAACAGACAAAAGGAAAAGGAGCCCTTTTAAGGTGAAACGGTTGATAACAAGTGCTTTTTAAACTTTTACAAGAAAATTTGAGAAGGAATGATTGAAAAGGTCAAAAAAAGAATGTTAAGCATGAGAAAGAGATGGACAGTAGAACACAGTTGTGCCATAATCAAGTAAAAGAAAGTGATTATGGAGATGGGTCACCACTATGACAATATTGTTATAATGTTAATCTTATGAAAGTGCACCTATAAGCACTAGCAATAACAACATTATATACCCAATAGGGGTGAATTGGGTTATCGCTATAAATGCGGAATTAATAAATCTTTGCCGATTTTAAGCTCTTATTACCAATATAGCACTTAGATTAATTTTCTCTATTTCAATGAAATAATCTAGATGCAAGTTTCCTATTTAATATATAAATGTAAATCGATTTGCAAATAAATAAAGAGTAGGGATAGAGAAAACGACACCAGGATTTATAGTGGTTCGGCCAAACGTGCCTACGTCCACTACCTCAAGCCTCGCTTGAAGATTTCCACTATCAATCCGAGTTTACGATGGCTCACTCGTTAACCAAGAGTTTTCTGCAAAGGTGCACTCCAAACCTTTACAATGAGTATTATGCGTAGGCGCACTCACAAACTTTTACAACTACCCAACTAATGGGATTTCAACAACTACCCAACAAATGGGATTTCAAACCACAAGTGTTTTAGATTGGAAGATTTAAACTCACTTGGGCACTCACAAATATAAAGAAGATGATATGAGTTGCAACCCAAGTGTTCTAAGCTCTCTACAAATGTATGAAGGTTTTGTGTGTGAGCTTGAGAGTGTTTTTGCTTTTTACGAATTGATATGAAGGTGCAAGATATTAGCAAAAATGAGTTGGGGTTCATTTATATAGAAAATGAAGAACACTCCATAATGGCTACTGTTGAGACCGGTATGCCGGTCTCTGACACCGGTATGCCGATCTCCAACGGATATATGACCGTTTGGAGAACTAGCCGTTAGATCGGTATGGTCATCGGTATGGGGACCGGTATGGTACTTGCCGGTTCCAGTAGCATTGCACTACAAAGAGCTAGACCGAAATGGAGATCGGAATGGGGACAGGTATGGATCTCTCTAGTTCCAGTAGCTATGCACTATGAAGAGCTAGACCAGAATGAGGACTGAAATGGTGACCGAAATGGGGACCAGAATGGTGACCGGAATGGATCTCCCTGGTTCCAGTAGCTATGCACCATGAAGAGCTAGACCGGAATGGAGGCCGAAATAGGGACCAGAATGATGACCGGAATGGATACCGGAATGGATCTCCCTGGTTCCAGTAAGCATGCATTCTAAGGAACTTGACCGGTATGGTCACCGGAATGGCAATGGTAAGCCGGTCTCAAAACAAAATGCATAATAAGGAAGGTTTAAGGCATTTTGTCATGATCATAATGTATCTAAATGAATGTGCATGCAAATTCTATGAGTTTAGGCACTTGAACATACAATTCACAATTACAAATAGAGCTATAAGCTAAGACTTGAATAAAATCTTCAATTTTCCGCAAGTCTTCACAATCTCACTCTTCACCACTGCATGCTTCGACAACTTTTTGGAATGTCTCGTTGTTGCTCGTCGAAGTCTTCACTCGCGTTGCATGATCAAAATCCAATATGCGACATGTCGTGGCTATGTCACTAACAATCTCCCTCTTTTGATGATGGCAATCCCTTAAAACTTGTGAGCTTCTAGGAGTCTAAATTTGACGATTTTGCTCCCCCTCAATATTAGCTCCCCCTCAATGTGTGATAGTCTTCAAATAGCTCTATAAGACTTGGACAAACACATTAGTACATTTAAATCCAATGGTGAATGTAATACAAGTTTTAACCTCATTTCTAATGATTTCTCCCCATTTGACATAATCAAAAAGTGGAGAAGCAAAAATTAAGTTCTAAATGAGATACCAATAAGATGTGTGCAAAAATGATAACAAAATTAAAATTTATGCACATTTGGCATTTCCCCATTTGTGCAATAAGATGTAAAATTCATGCATAAAGTATTTTTCAAAAGTTAGATACTCATGAATACCATTTTGAAATCTAATATCATCTTAAACATGATTTCTCCCCTAATTTGATACCAATTAAAAAATAAATCAATACATTTCATGATACCAATTGAAATAAAATAGGGGTTTAAATGTATGATTAAGACATTTAGTGATATCAAATGAAAATCGATATCAATAGAAAGTTCATTACTTGCCTAATCACCTGTATGCAATAAAAATATTTTACCAATTGAAAATATGCATACAATACACAATTTAGAGGAAACGGTACCAATATTTCCGTGAGTACGGAGTTTACCTATTACCATTGCGATTCCTCATCTTTTTGAGCCTTTGGGATCAATTTGCATTTCTCTTTTAAGATCTTTCCCAAAGCTCCCCCTACAAATTTTTCAAATAGATTTTGGTACCCAAACTTTCTTGGGTCCATTAGGGTTAATTTTGATTCCTTGTGGAATCCATGCATTCTTAATCACATTATTGTATTTACATTCAAAAATTTTATGACCATTTTCATTACATGCATGACATGTGACATTTTCATTGATAGTATTTTTAACATGGGAGTCGGATGCCTTAACAAAATAATTCCTCAAAAATTTTCTCTTAATATTAGGCCTATATCATAATCTTTCTCTTTTAAATGCACATTTTTGGGAACCAATAAGCATATTAAAATTTTTATGTCCCAATGTGAATTTGCTACCAATGTTTTGCAAATCTATAACCTTTGTATGTAATGCAACATTTTCATTCAAAATAGATTCGCAATCGCATATTTTAGAACTAGATGGCGTGTTGGATATGACATTTTCAAGTTCTAGCATTTTCATTTTTAAACATGCATTTTCTTCATTTAAACATGCTATTTCATTTTTATGTTTGGTCTTTAAGCAAATAATTTCATTATCCAAAACATGAATTTTATCAATACTAGTTGCATGCTCATTTTTAAGTGATGAATGCTCATTTTTAGCCAATTTTAGTTTCTTCTTAAGCATATAACACAACTCTTTTAACCCATTAAAAGCATTAAGTAAATCATCATAGTCTTGAGAGTTGTGTACCTCTTCTTCTTCGCTTTCAAAGAAGAAATCCTCATCCTCGATAGTCATGGATGCTAGGTTTGTACTTTTTTTTACTTCTTCGTCCTCGGATGAGCTTGAACTTGAGCTTGTATCACTATCGCTCCAAGTTGAAGTAGCTTTCATTGCCTTTTTCTTTGATTTTCCTTTCATTCTCTTCAATGGGCAATCCATAGCTATGTGACCCGACTTTTTACACTCATAGCAAACAATTTTCTTGTGCTCCCGCGGTCCTTTTTCTTCTCTCTTGTCATCCACCTTTGATTTTCCTTTTTTCTTTACGGATTTGATGAGCTTCTTGAAATTCATGTTTATTTGAGCCAACTCATCATCACTATCGCTTTCACTCGAGCTTAATTCGTCTCTTCTTTTCGCTTTTAAGGCCAAGGTGTTCCTTGTCATTTTCTCATCTTCCTCTTTTTTATCCATCTTGATCTCCAATTCGTATTCAAGCAATTTCCCGACTAAATCATCCATCTTCAATGTGTTCATGTCATTTGCTTCTCTAATGGAGGAGGTGTAGCTTCTAAATTCCTTTGAGAGTGATCTAATAATTTTCTTCATTTGATCGGATGCCCCAATTACTTTTCACAAAGCACCAAAATGGTTTATGATCACCGTAAATCTTGAAATCATGTGATCTATATCTTCCTCGGATTCCATCTTTAAATTGTCCAATTCACACATAAATCGGTTGATCTTGGATTCTTTCACTTGGCTTGTGCCCTCATTGACCATTTCCAATGACTTTCATAGCTCGTGTGTATTTCCAAATTCCGGAAGCTTGTTGATTTGACTTCGAACAATAGCACATAAAATATGGCTAAGTGCTTTAGCATTTTTGAAGCTTTGTGCAAATTCCTCATCGGTCCATTCAAAATGTGGCTTAGGAATTTCAATACCATTACTATCCTTCTTCGTTGGCATTTTTACACCCATTGTGATCACCTTGAAGGATTCCGTGTCAACGGCCAAAATATAGTTGAGAAAACTCATCTTCCAATAATTATAATCGATTCCGTTGAAGAATGGAGGTCTTGTCATTGAAAATCCTTCGATAAGATTTGATGAGTTGCTTGTAGAGGCCATGATCTATTCTCGGGCGGTTAGGTATTTTGGAGAATACCTCGCTCTGATACCAACTGAAAGTGCACCTACAAGTACTAGCAATAACAACACTATATACCCAAGAGGTGGGTGAATTGGGTTATCGCTATAAATGCAGAATTAATAAATCTTTGCCGATTTTAAGCTCTTATTACCAATATAGCACTTATATTAATTTTCTCTATTTCAATAGAATAATCTAGATGCAAGTTTCCTATTCAATATATAAATGTAAATCGACTTGCAAATAAATAAAGAGTATGGATAGAGAAAACAACACCGGGATTTATATTGGTTCGGTCAAACGTGCCTACGTCCACTCCCTCAAGCCTCTCTTGAAGATTTCCATTATCAATCCGAGTTTACGATGGCTCACTCGTTAACCAAGAGTTTTCCGCAAAGGTGCACTCCAAACCTTTACAATGAGTTTTATGCGTAGGCGCATTCACGAACCTTTACAACTACCCAACTAATGAGATTTCAACAACTACCCAACAGATGGGATTTCAAACCACAAGTGTTTTAGATTGGAAGATTTAAACTCACTTGGGCACTCACAAATATAAAGAAGATGGTGTGAGTTGCAACCTAAGTGTTCTAAGCTCTCTACAAATGTATGAAGGTTTTGTGTGTGAGCTTGAGAGTGTTTTTGCTTTCTAAGAATTGATATGAAGGTGCAAGATATTAGCAAAAGAGTTGGGGTTCATTTATATAGAAAATGAAGAATACTCCCTAATGGCTACTGTTGAGACCGGTATGCCGGTCTCTAACACCGGTATGCCGATCTCCAACGGATATATGACCGTTTGGAGAACTAGCCGCTAGACCGGTATGGTCACTGATATGGGGACCGGTATGGTACTTGTCGGTTCCAGTAGCATTGCACTACAAAGAGCTAGACCGGAATGGAGACCGGAATGAGGACATGTATGGATCTCCCTAGTTCCAGTAGCTATGCACTATGAAGAGATAGACCGGAATGGTGACCGGAATGGAGACCGAAATGGGGACCAGAATGATGACCGGAATGGATCTCCATAGTTCCAGTAAGCATGCATTCTAAGGAACTTGACCGGTATGGTCACCGGAATGGCACCGGTAAGCCGGTCTCAAAACAAAATGCATAATAAGGAAGGTTTAAGGCATTTTGTCATGATCATAATGCATCTAAATGAATGTGCATGCAATCATATGAGCTTAGGCACTTGAATATACAATTCACAATTACAAATAGAGCCATAAGCTAAGACTTGAATAAAATCTTCAATTTTCCGCAAGTCTTCACAATCTCGCTCTTCACCACCGTATGCTTCGACAACTTTTTAGAATGTCTCGTTGTTGCACGTCGAAGTCTTCACTCGCGTTGCATCTTCAAAATCCAATATGCAACATGTCGTGGCTATATCGCTAACATATACAAGTCTGTCCCTTCTTTGTGAGCAGTAATCCTATGAGTATTTGTCTGATAAATGAGTTATAATTTAATCCCAGTTTATTTTTTTGTGAATATGATTGGATCTTATACGGAAGATATAATAGTAGCACCCGGTACATAAGACTCCTACTATAAGTAAGATTTAAAAAAGGTTTTGCTGTACGCAACATTAACCCCTAAGGGCGAAGTCAAGAAGCTTTCTGAGAAAGGGATTATGCAATTTTTAAGGATTTAATTTATAAATTCAAGAGGTATTTCTATTATTTACTTAAAACTAACAGTTGAAAAAAAAAATTGAAAAGCTTCCCCCCTTATCCCTGTTTTTCACAGAGATGTTGTTTCCGAGGATAGAAGTTGTGACCAAACGGATATGGAAGATATAATGATATGTACAACATGATTGAACCGAAAAACTACCAGAGATTCAATTGATTCAAGTATGCCAAGCTGAAAACAGAACATTTTCAAGATCTAGGCTCAAGCATCACATAATAAAGATATGGCCAACCAACAAAAAAAAAAAAAAAAAATCCACACAAAGCACATGGCCAACCAACAAAAATAATAATCCACACAAAGCTTTTCTTCTTCTCTGACAAAATGAGAAAACTGACTCCATTGCATCGCAGCAAAACTCAAAACACTCTAGATATCAAGTACTTCAATATTTACAGTATGAGAAAGCAGCAATCAGTCAAAATAGTAAGCAGGCCTGCATTGTAGTGATTTATAAGAGAGGAAAAACCAAAAATGAATATGGCCTACCATAACAATAGAAAAAAATAAAACCAGAAAGGACCAGACAACGGCTGGGAATAACATTAACGCAGAGGGAAAAAAAAAGTAAAAAAAAAAACAATCTTGGCAAAATGCTCGAAGAAAAAAAGTAAAGAAAACAATCTCAGCAAAATGCTCAAAGTTGACAACTTGTCTACCATTTTTTAGCTTTCAGCTTGCAAACTGTTGGTTTCTTCATATTTCCGGAAGTTTGAATGACAGGACAGCGCTAAACTTGCTTGGCTCTTTGTCTGTCATTCATATGTTTGGAATCTTGGAGCTGTAATCAAAGATTTAGGTAGTAAGAAGTTGGAGGAGGTATAGAAAACAAAACGAGGCAAAAACTATTAACCTCAATATAGAACAAATGCATACCGAGTCCATTAGCCTCGGAGGTCCTCATGATTCGAAACCTTTTTACTGTGCTAATAAACATCCTGATGACAAGCAGAAAACAATAAAAGTAAGCTTTTGAGAGAGAGGAAAAAAAGTGACATCTTTTCCTATTATTGCTTGCATTTTTGGTAGTTTAGGAACAAGTAGCAGAGATTATATACTAGCATTCTTTTGATCATCCAAGTATGGGAAAACTCACGAGGCACAAGTTGCAACTGCAGGTCTCATAAAATTTTCGCAGTTGCATTTCACAAATCATCACCTATTGCTTAAGCAATGTAATATCGTGTACCAGCATAATTAACAACACCTCCCTATCACTTTCTCCACCATCTTAATGAGTTTTTATTATTTAATGGTAGTTGCATACCTCCAAGGTACATCTCCCACAAGCATCCAATCTCCTTCTTTATCTTCATAGGTGAGCACAAACTCGGACGATCCATCCAAAAGCTTAGAAGGCTCTGCAGGATCCTTCTCTCCACCTTTAAGGAAAATAAATAAATAAATAAATAAGAAGAAGAAGAAAATAAAATCATACCGCAAACAAAGAAATATTAATCAACCACAATGTCCTTGTTGCTGAGTAAACATTGTGCACCAGAAGTGCACTGGCCGATTTAACTTGTGCTTAACTAAATTAGAACTAATCATGGTACTTTTTCATTTAATTGACATAAATAAACGTAACCAAGAAAACTCGCTATGAATAAGATCCTTTATTTGGTTACTTTTGAACACTTTAAAGATCAAAAGCATGAAAGGAACAGAATTTACCAATGGAATTGATTGCTGGGGTCGACGTGAAAAACATCTCCTCCAATGTTTGAGCCAAAGTATCATAGGAGGTATGAGCATTCAAATCCACTTTCCTTCCTATGGGATCTCCATCCATGTTCACCTTAACAAACCCAAGATGTCCTTTCTCATTAAAAATATTATTGGTTTTGTTTCCACTGCAAATTTTCTTCTTCGAAGCATCTTTTGATTTTTCTTCTTCATTAGCCTCTTTTTCTTCCTCAGATCTTAGAGCCTTTGCTTGGCTAACCAAACTGTTCATCCTATAAGCCCTTATAGGGGGCCATCCCACAACCTGACTGCTTTCACAAAACAATTCATGGTAATGAATAACTAAGCATTTAAGATCAATAAATAAGCAAAAGCAGAGACGCATGGTTCATAACTTATTTCTGTATATTTTCTGTAATTCATTATTAACAACAGAAACCCAATACCTTTTAAAAAATGAAGAAATAAAGTAAGAAGTTAAAAACAATTAAACACAAGGATAAGAATAAGAAACAAATTTAACAAAAAAGTATTGTCAGGGGAAATTTGATCGAGTGTTAGTTGAGTTGAGCTAAACTTTTCATAATCTTCTACTATAATAGGATTAAAATACAGTTACATTCAAATTATTATTCAATAACTATCTATTAATAATTTATAAAAAACCGAGTACAAATCGTAGCTCAGCACTGAATCCAAGTCTGTCGTAACAGTGGGGGAAATCCACATTTTTATCACGGAATCAGTATAAAACAGATCATAGACTCTATGAAGAGAATACAGAGCAAGAATAAAGTAGGCACATAGCATAAAGCTATACAAAGTATAGCATAACACAAAAAGCCATAAAAGGAAATAAAACATTAAAAATTCTCAGTTCTTAATGATAGCAGATGATCAAGATTCAAGATTTGATTTTTTTGGGAAAAAATGATATGGCAAATATAAAGTTGGTTTATTGCTTAACCAGAAAAAAGAAAAATCATGTAAACATATTCATGAACATGTACAAAATATGTATGTGCAATAAAAAAAAAAGAAACTGACTTGGCACCAGGAGGGGATGATCCAGCCTCATGAGGAACAGAGTCAGCAGCTCTCTTGTTACCAGAAACAGCAACAGCAACAGGAGAAGAAGAAGAATAAGCAAAAGCTCTCTTCACAGCAGAAGAAAAGTCCTTGGCAGTCAAGATTCTCCCACACTCACCCCATGTACTTACTCCTTTCCCCTTCCCTCCACCACCAAGACTCAGCCCCAGTCTCAGCTCCAGCTCATCATCACTCTCAATAACTTCTGACTCCCTTGACTCATTTCCATTAGACCCACTACCACCACCAAGTAAACCAACACCACCTTGCATGACAACAAGAAAAACAAAGAGGTTTTTTTCTCTCTCTCTTTTTTTCCCCTTAAATGTTCAAGATTTGACAGGCAACAAGAAATGGGAAGATTTGTAAACTAACAACTAAAGAGTTTTAAGAGTGAAAGAAAGGATTTTGGGTGGAGAGAGAATAGGTCATAGGTGGCAGATGAAGTGATGATGAAGGGACCCATATGTCTGCTAGTGCGCCCGCCCAGCACACTCATCACTCTTTACTCCATTTTTTCTTGACATGATCATCACACTTTAGAATCTTTACTCCCCATTTCTCTCTCTCTGTAATAGAAAACAACTCCAACCCTGTAACTAGTTTTGATAGAAGCAACTGGCCTGGCTTGGGCTCCAAGTTGTTGGTTGGAATCTGGATCCTCAGTTTTGGATTTTAAACAAATTTTTAAAATATATGATTTTCTTTTTATTGGTAAAAACAAATATTAATTTTTTATTTTCTTATTTCGTCATTATTAACTTTTCTGAAATTTTGACTTTTAATTTTTATACCAAATTATGTAGCATAATTTTTTCACAGTGTTTTTGGCTTATTAGCTGCTTGGAGGAACATGTTTTTGGCAGAAATGTGGCACAGGCTGTATTTTTTTGAACATGAGAACTTATTGCTGTTATAGTTTGGCATTCTTTTAAAGGGTGGTAATAGATTTGTCTTGTTTGATTATGATGGGTAATGATTTTATATATAAACATGAATGATGGTTTGTGAACTTTTAGTATGTGAAATAACTTTCTTTTGTGATTTTCAAATGTTAAATTTTGACTTTTAAATATATATATATACTAGTTTTTGCCCGTGCCTACGGCACGGTGTTACAGTATTTGGCCCGTGCCTACGGCACGGTGTTACAAAATTAAATGATTTTATTTTTTAATTAAATGATGCCCGTGCCTACGGCACGACACGGTATTACAGAATTAAATGATTTTATTTTTTAATTAAATGATGCCCGTGCCTACGGCACGGTGTTACATTATTTGGCCCGTGCCTACGGCACGGTGTTACAAAATTAAATGATTTTATTTTAACTTTCTATTTTTTTATTTGAAAATTTGAAAATTTTGACCCTTTCCATCAATCAATTCACTCTCTTTCCTCCAATTACCAATGAAATGATCTGAGCCGTTAATTAAGCCACATAAAGAGAGCCGTTGGATGCACTCTCTTTCCTCAAACACCATTGTGCTTTATAATATAGATATATATATATATATATATATATATATATATGCATATGAGTTTGGATACTACATAATCTTAGGGGTGTACATGGGTTGGATTGAGTTGGACTTTTGGCCTAAATTCAAATTAAATATAAAATAATTCATAAATAAATTTACTTAAATGCTAAAAAACAGCAGCATAATAAATTAATAAAGTATGGTTAATGCTAAAACATCACACAATCAATTTCACTAAGTTCATAATTTATATACATAGTTAAAATAAAATTAGATAATTAATATTTAGTTAATCATACTAAGTATAATGCAAAAACAATATATAGAGCTTGACGAAGAGCATAAAGTTTTTTTTTTCTTTTAGATCGTTATTGTTGTTGAAAATATGTCCTAAAATAAATCATGTCATACAGTTCAAGATCCTTATATAAATATAATCTTATTATTAGTTGTAAATTAGTTTACGATTAATATAATGGCAATCTTATCATATTTTGCATATGTTTAGTTGCTTTCACATAGTTTATGTAAAATATGATCATGTGATGTATTATGTGTCGAGACTCTATCTGCAATAGGTTGTAGATATGATTACAGAGTTTTGATTTAAATACATATGAATCTGTTCGGTTGAGGTGATGTCAGCATGGATGATCACGTCACATGACTGATATATTTGTTATGCTACTATTGATCAGTATTTGAGACTGATATTTGGGTGATGTGTCTCACGTCACAAGAGCATGAACATGAGTAATACGTTTGAGAAATATGTTACTGAACATGACCAAACGCGACGAATCACATGAGCAATTATCTGTAGTCAATGATTCGTCGCACAGCCGTACTAGTGTATCACTAGTCCTTTGACCTGAGACGTCACAATTGTCATCTGCATTGCGACACATCGTTCACTTGTGTATATTGCACCAGGCTCGTCACGTCTGATGAAAGAAGCTTGCTGGTAATGTGTTCTTAATGTATGAGGACATGTGATCGTCGAGATAGAATCTGTTGGCTCAAATACTTGAGCTTGAGATCATATGCGGAAATATCAAACATGGGGATTAAGTCTTCAACCGGAGCACGTGTCTTCCATAAAATTTATTTTCGGATATTTACGTCTTGTATATGATTGATTTCCTTAATCTATGATCGAGTTAGGGGCTTGACGACTTCATGACCCTCACTCGATCGAGAGTCGACAGTAGAAGGCCTTTACTACACGTAAATACAACTATATAGGTTTATCAGATATTTTACTCTTTGTGTATGAGGTCATGACACCTTGCTAGAGGTCACCCATAATCATTGGGAACTTTGGTTGCAATGGGTTGTACTGAAAGTGAAACGAACGTGTTCGTATCGACTCATGTCCAGCTCACAGAGAACTTAGGTGTCACACACATACACCGAATGATTGACGAATTAATTAAATTGCTTCGATATATGATCGCAATGCAAATTATGTACTTTATCGGTAAAGTATAAAATATTTTTCGGTGTTGACGCGCCAGCACCCGTTTATTCAGAAAATATTCAGGTGATTTTAGAAATACCGTAAATATGATTTGCGGATAGTTGAGAGACTTATAAGTTGTTTATGACATAATAAGATATTTATAATTATAATATTTGATATTATAATATAATATATATAAATATTAATTAACTTTGCTCATGTCAAATTTTGATTTGTACAAGTGTCAAGTTTTTATCTTTACACATGGCATCGTGTGATTTTGCCATGTGTCAAGCTTACATTATATACAAGATATTTGATTTTGTATTTAAATTAAATATTTATTTATTTATAAATAAATAATAATATCTAGATATTTAATTTACTTTATTTTGGCAAATTTAGATTTAGCCATTTGTTAAAGTATTAAGGTGGCACATGACGCCATGATATGTTGACAAGTGTCAAGATCTTATTAAATCCATCAAATTATATATTTGATCAAAGATGTGGATTTATTTTGTAATATTTTAATTATATTATTTATTTAATAAAATTAAATATTAGATATTTGAATTTATTATTATTTAATATTAAGTAAATTTTGGAAAATATCTTAATTTATTTTATGTTAACCAATTATCAAGTGACACTTGTCAAGTAAATTCTTGTTTGCCATTACAAGTCACTTGAAGATTAATTGGAAGGCAAATTATCTTATCCTAAGTCTTGGTGACTTGTAACCTTTGTTAGAAGGTTGATCTGCTTTATGTATGATATAGAAAAAATCAAAACAACAAGCTTACACATTAAGGAAGTTTCGACCATGGCTTGGTTGAGAGAGAATTTATTTTATTCTTTGAATTTCCTTAGTGAAGATATTGGACATGAAGATGAAAAATAAAAAGGGAACTTGTTTCTTTTGTGCATCTTCAAAGTTCAAACCTGAGTTGTTTCCTAATCCGTAGAAAAATGATTTAAGCTTTGAAAGTCTCTTGAATTTCTAAATCGGAAGATTCGTCGATCGATTCGGTATGTAGATACGCTTGCAGGCAATTGGAGACATATCACTTTCTGGATAAAGCTCATGGGAGGTATAATTGTTGTATTCCTATATATATATATATTTACTTATTTATATTAAAAGAAAATTTAAAAAACCCATAGATTTCGAATTTGATCCTCCGTCGATTTTTTCCGTACGATTCGTTTGACGACCGTAGCCACGGGAACGGGAAATCATTTCTCACCTTCAATTGTTAGGGTTGTACGGGCCAAATTTGGGCCCAAGGGTAAAATTGACTTTTCGCTTCAGACCCTACACTAGTGGCAGCCCAATCCCTCCGGATAGTACCCAGAATAAATTTGGGCCAAAGACCCGACTACATCCTCAGGCCCACGTACAAAGAGAGCCATACCCAGCGAACCGTTGACTGATCAGTTACTTCAATCTGAAACGTCCAGACTCATGAATATCTCACATAACTCGACAGTTTCCAACATCCAATGGACGAGTAATTAAAGGTGATAAATACACACGTTTCCCGAGTGTGTATATAAGAGAAGAAAGACTATGAAAACGGGGGGATCAACTCTCATAGTTCAACCATATTCTCTCCATAGCTTTCAATATCTCACATCAACCGCCCTCACGGCACCCTACGAAGCTCAAGGTAGTATCTTACTTTGACCTTCCTCCTGCTACTTCCTTAGTTCCTTCACTGACTTGGGCGTCGGAGTGCCCCCGGCACCCACCACACCGGTGGGCAGTACTCTCGCTCACTCTACATCTTTGTTTTCAAGGATCGCTAATGCCTCATCCTCATGAAATCTCGATTGTAGACCTTGGGCGAAAACCAGCGTCTACAGTTTGGCGCCCACCGTGGGGTCCTAGCGATTCTTAGTAAGCGAAGACATCTCTATCTACGACCCTGACACATATGACGATCTATAGGTTGATTGTCATCAACCTCTTACTACATGTGAAATGATAGTCATCTTCCTTAGAGTGCATGGATTGCTTTCAGCTCCATACTACGTGATTGGGTTGCCTCTTATGGACTTCTCTAAGGAACAAGTACTTGGCATGAAGACGGTGTCCCAGCCGACGTACCCGAATGAAGACTTGGCGTGGACATCTTGGTTAACATTACCAGGTATGTCTTGCACCTTTTGATGATGTCCCAGTCGACATTAGAAAGTCATAGGGACTTGTAATAGATGTAATAGTTGGTATTACAATTTATTGTATGCTATGGGTGTCCTAGTGGACACAACAATTTACAACTAGGTAATGGTTATGGATGGCTCAGTCGACATTCACAATGTCTGGCATATAACTTGTTAGGAATGCCCTGTCCCAATTGGTATTACTTTATGTAGCTTGTCACTTGCTAAAGACTCCACTCGACACCCCATATAATGAGCCTTGCCACCTATTTATAACTCCATCCGACAATACATGAATTGAGCAGCCGATTTGTCGGATCAAAAACAGCTCCCACAAAGAAACAACCCTGAGTAATTACCAAATAGAAACTAGCTACAAAAAGCATCGGCAGGCCCAACATAAGCCCATTAGCACATTCCGCTTGGTCCCCTCATCCACGAACGACATATATAAATTGAGCAGTCAATTTGTCGGATAAAAAAATAGCTCCCACAAAGAAACACCCTGCGTAGTTACCAAACAAGTCCAACGAACCATGCCCTCCAATCAATTGTCAAAGCCTGACCATTAGCAACAAGGAACATCCCAAAACAAAGAAATGAGACAGCCCAAAAACCTTAGCAGCCCACGAACAGCAGGTCAGCCCACAAGCCAAAACCAAAGCACGACAGCCCACTACAAGACCCAAAAACACGAATGAAAAGCCCAACAAACCAAGCGAAGACACCCAAACTTTAATTGAGACCCAAACAAGCAATGCCAAACTCCCACATCGCCTAGTGCAAGAGGGGCAGATTGAGACTGGAAACAAACTCAAATCCCACATCGTCTATTGGAGCCGACACACACGCCTCCATTAGCACATCCTTACAAACACAATATATCTTGGAAATATGCGTGGTACCTTGCTTCATGTGTAGACATGCGCTGAACCTTCATTCGACAATAGCAAGGCAACCACACGCAAGGCTTATAGTGACAGATTGGTGTCGAGTACGGTTATTAAGAACTAGCTTGAACAATTGGTTGGTGAAGGGTCCGACACAAAGAATCCAGCATTTGGGCCTATCCAAAATTTGGGCCAAGAATTTTTGCATACAAATTATATTCTCTTTCTCGAATATTTTGTATTCAGAAATACCCTTTATAGTCAGCTTTTATCCGGAATTGATACCGTTGACTGCGAGAAATCCTTTCGACTCAAAAAAAAAAATATGTATATATATATATATACATTGTCGGATGGAGTTATTCCTTAAACTCTTGAGCCTACAACAGTGAGAGGGCTGGCTTCATGAGGCCTGGCCCACGAGCGCATGTTGCAGCAACATTTGAACACTTACTTTAGTTCAGATGATGGGAGAAACATGTACCTGTGTTGCAGAATTCGACCAATCAAGCTTCTGGTCTCCATGGATTTAATGGTCGCATCCATGCTCCATCACTACCTCTTCTAGCATACATCACACATCTTTTTTCCCATATTATAGAAGTTGATAGAGACAGCTTGGATATGTTTTGATAGTTATTTTGAGAATAATTTAACAGCTCCTCCTTCAATTGGCAATTGAGGCGTCTAAGGACCCCAATAGCAACTTTACTATCCTCAATCAAGACTCACACACTACAGATCAGACCCATGCCACACAAATCCACAAGAATTCAGACAGCTCCATGTGTGTGTCGAGTGGCGCAAATAAAGGCTGGGCATTAAGATGGATGGCCATCAATTCCATGGTACATGGAAAAATTGCCTTCTCTCCCATACGACTTAGAAAGATTGTATTCAATATAAAACAAGGATGGATTATTATCAGTTGAAAATTCCATCAGGACAGGTAGAATGAAGATTCACGTGGACCTTCATCAATTTCACTCAACCGTAGTCTGATTGTCCTCATGTGATGTGGTCTCATCCACATGCCATGTAGAATGAAGAATGAAGACCCCCTGTGGATCTTCATCACATATGAAGACTCCCATGAACCTTCATAAGGTGATGAAACATCCTCCATTAGAGACATCATTATCAACCTTCTGCTCAGTCGACACAACAGGCACGTAAAGGATCTCTCACTGTTTCAGTCAGAGTATGCTTCTTATATTGAAGAGCAATTAACCAGTCACTCGACAAATCCTCCAGACGACAGTGGGGCGTATCCTGAACCTCCAAACGGTTCAATCGACTATGAACATCTCACATGGCTCATGTAGAGTCAACATATAACTTTCATCCGGACTAGGAAGAATTTTAAGACTCCCATGGTCCTTGACCAATAGTGTGGAGATTATAGTGGTCTCAACAAGTCTAGTTGATAGGGGACATCCCCCAGATGACTCACGTCGAGTCGAATAAAGACGTGGACTTCCTACAGTCCATACGACACAATGTCGTATGAAAATACTCCTGAACCATCATCTGGTTCAGTCGACTGGGGACATCCCCCATGGACTCATGACGAGTCAAGTTGTAGACATGGATTACCCATGTCGTATGACTATTATTTTCCTGGCTTCATCAAGACCAGTCGACTGGGGTCATCCCCATTGAACTCATGTCGAGTCAAATTATAGACATGAACTACTCATGTCGTATGACATATATTCCTGGCTTCTTCAAGTCCAGACGACTGGGGACATCCCCCATTGACTCATGTCGAGTCAAAGTTGTAGACACGGATCACACATGTCGTATGACTATTATCTTCCTGGCCTCATCAAGTCCAGTCGACTGGGGACATCCCCCATTGACACATGTCGAGTCAAAGTTGTAGACATGGATCACACATGTCGTATGACTATTATCTTCCTGGCCTCATCAAGTCCAGTTGACTGGGGACATCCCCCATTGACTCATGTCGAGTCAAAGTTGTAGACATGGATCACACATGTCGTATGACTATTATCTTCCTGGCCTCATCAAGTCCAGTCGACTGGGGACATCCCTCATTGACTCATGTTGAGTCAAAGTTGTAGACATGGATTACACATGTCATATGATTATTATCTTCCTGGCCTCATCAAGTCCAGTCGACTGGGGACATCCCCCATTGACTCATGTCAAGTCAAAGTTGTAGACATGGATCACACATGTCGTATGACTATTATCTTCCTGGCCTCATCAAGTCCAGTCGACTGGGGACATCCCCCATTGACTCATGTCGAGTCAAAGTTGTAGACATGGATCACACATGTCGTATGACTATTATCTTCCTGGCCTCATCAAGTCCAGTCGACTGGGGACATCCCCCATTGACTAATGTCGAGTCAAAGTTGTAGACATGGATCACACATGTCGTATGACTATTATCTTCCTGGCCTCATCAAGTCCAGTCGACTGGGGACATCCCCCATTGACTCATGTCGAGTCAAAGTTGTAGAAATGGATTACACATGTCGTATGATTATTATCTTCCTGGCCTCATCAAGTCCAGTCGACTGGGGACATCCCCCACGGACTCATTTCGAGTCAACTTGTAGACATAGAAGGCACATGTCGTATGACTGATGTACTGACCTTCGCCTGGTTCAGACAACTGAGTACTTCCCCAAATGGCTCTAGTAGACTCAAGTTGATAACTTGACATTCGTTTGGTTCAATTAGTAGGCAGCATCAACGCTCGAGTACACCAACATAGTATGGCATCGTCCCAGGCGACTCGTGCGTCAAGTACTCTCCAAGCCAAGGACTTATTGACTTAGAGAGTAGGGGACAAACTGTACGGGCCAAATTTGGGCCCAAGGGTAAAATTGACTTTTCGCTTCAGACCCTACACTAGTGGCAGCCCAATCCCTCCGGATAGTACCCAGAATAAATTTGGGCCAAAGACCCGACTACATCCTCAGGCCCACGTACAAAGAGAGCCATACCCAGCGAACCGTTGACTGATCAGTTACTTCAATCTGAAACGTCCAGACTCATGAATATCTCACATAACTCGACAGTTTCCAACATCCAATGGACGAGTAATTAAAGGTGATAAATACACACGTTTCCCGAGTGTGTATATAAGAGAAGAAAGACTATGAAAACGGGGGGATCAACTCTCATAGTTCAACCATATTCTCTCCATAGCTTTCAATATCTCACATCAACCGCCCTCACGGCACCCTACGAAGCTCAAGTTAGTATCTTACTTTGACCTTCCTCCTGCTACTTCCTTAGTTCCTTCACTGACTTGGGCGTCGGAGTGCCCCCGGCACCCACCACACCGGTGGGCAGTACTCTCGCTCACTCTACATCTTTGTTTTCAAGGATCGCTAATGCCTCATCCTCACGAAATCTCGATTGTAGACCTTGGGCGAAAAACCAGCGTCTACAAGGGTTAGATATGTTTAAAAAATGAAAAAAAAAATATTTAAGGGTTTGCGGGTTGGGTTGAATTATTTCAACCCAACCCGTAAACCCGAACGAGTTGAAAATTTCTACCCAAATGAGTTGAATTAATTTACTAACCCAATCCAATCTACACTAAACCCACGTTGCAGATTAACCCACGTATCGGGTTGGGTTTGCACACCTTTGTAATATCCCGTATTTATTTTAGAGTGTCTGCGTAAATTTTATTTTTCACGTGTGAGGCCGCGTCCGAGCGCGATGTGTATTCTTTTCATTAAAATGGAAACTTTTCATGGAATTAATTATAGGTTTTCATTAAACCAACTTGAGGGACCAAAATGAAAATTGTCACACAAGTGAAAATAAACCCTAGAAGATTCTACACACACATGTGAAATACACATTCACACGTGTAACACACACACGCACACATTAAACACACACACATATTCACGGCAACACACACACGCAGAAGAAGAACAGAGCAGAAACGAGAGAAAGAAAGAAGAATCGAGAGAGAAAGAGAGAAAAGCTGATAGAAAGAGAGAAGGAAAGCCGAGAGAGAGAAGCCGAGAGAGAGAGATGAAAGAAGCAGAGCATAGAAGAAGAATAAGAGTGGAACTAAACCAGAGAAGAGACTCATTTTCTCTCCCACTCTGCTAATTGATTCCAGCTAAATTGATCGCACAACAATAATTCGAAAACCTCTAATTCAAAATCTTAATCAATTTTCACCCAAAGATTTTGGTGAAAAATTAGCTCGATTTTAAAGAAAGAAATAAAACTATACTCAGTTTCATATCAGGAGTAATTTATTTAGTGTCTGTTTGGTTCAATTAAGTGGAGGGGAGGGGAGGGGAGGGGAGGGGAGAAATTTTAATTAAATATATGTTTGGTTCAAATGATGGGAGGGGAGGAGGGGAGGGGAGGGGAGAGGATAAATTTTAATTAAATATATGTTTGGTTCAAATGAGGGGAGGGGATGAGAGAGTTTTTAATTAAATATATGTTTCGTTCAAGAAGGGAGGGGAGAAATTTTAAAACTAATTTACTATTTTATCTTTATAGCTTGTTATAAATAAAATTAAAATAATATAGACTTATATTATCTTTGAATTAAACAAATAATAAAATTAAAATTAAAAGCTCTACATATATAATGCATGTTATTAAAAATAAAATTAAAACAAGCATCAAACCAGTAGCTAGGTTTTGACATAGATGAATAGATAAAGAAACACGGCAAAATATCCAAGTTTATAACATAAATTACTAAAATGATTAAGTTCAGATAATACGCAAAATGTTAATAAGGTTTCAGCAAAATAACAACCATTAAGCTCAAGTCTTTAATCAAATGCATCATCTCTCTTAAGAGTCAAAGATCATTTGCATGATCACTGCCTTACGTGCTTCCGCTGGACATTGAAGAATTATTCTAAGTTTGTCAGCATCTTTCATTAAAGAGCAATAGATCTTAGGCAATGGGTTTGTATCACATCCACAATCCTTGATTAAATTCCAAGCTTCTTCCCCAGAAATTGGAGGCAGCTCATAGTTATGGCGTTCTCTCATTATTTCATTTCCTTCTCTTATTGATGTATTCCCTTCTCTCAAATCCTCTACAACCACATGCATTGTCTCTTTAAGTTCAACAAATTCATTATTTTGTCTTTGTTGGCCACTCTAGATTTCTTCTTTTTACTGTCATCATTTGATGTGGGTGAAAGATCTTGTGATTACATTCCATTATCAAAATAAGTATCAAAGCTCTCTAAATGCACCTCATTCCGAGAGATACTATTATCAATGTCATCAATAGAGCATCCCAAACTTCTGGCTCAACATCCCACAAATGAGTATATGGATTCCAAGAAAATCCACTCATACCATTTTTAAAAATATCATAAACATCAATAAAGTTTTTTTCTTTACAGTTTTCCAGCGATTTTTTACCCTCTCATTGTCAACTTTCTTCCCAAATAATGCACTCAACTCAACCACAATGTTTTCATATGCAGTTGTAGTGAAGGTACCATTGACTTTGTTACATTTTTCATATTCGTGCATGAAAGCATCAATAAGAGCATCGTCCATGGCTCTAGACCAATTCAAGTTCTCTTTACCATTGTTTGTTGGTAATTGTCTTTTGGGTGCCATGCTACTACTGTGGATGCTGGATTTCGCCCGAGGTCCACAATCGAGAATTTATAGGGATGAGGCACTAGCGATCCTGCAAAACAGAGGTAGAGTGAGCGGGAGTACTGCCCACCGGTGTGGTGGGTGCCGGGGGCACTCCGACGCTCAAGTCATTAGTGAAGACGAGCTGTAAATAATGGAGGAGCAAGGTTCAGAGCCGCCGTGAGGGCTATAGGTTGGCGGTTATGAGAGCTCTGGTGACAGAGAGTTGTGATGTGTGATGTTGGATCCCCTCCCTCATGCCATGAATTTTCTCTTTTATAGGCCCTCCTGACGAGGGGTCATTTAAATCTCTTCTACCCGTTGGATGTGTTAATGATAGGGTTTATGACTGTAACTGCCGATTTAATGGAGTTCATTACTGTATGCGTTTTCCCAATCTAATTACTCATGAATCCGTTGGCTTCCTGAACTGTTAAATCCGTGATGACGGGCTCTGGGCTAGTCTGGCCTCTCGGCCCAAAGCTGATTTCTCAAACTATATCTGATGGTGGTCCTTGGGGCTTTGGTTTCGTGATTGGCTTAAAGGCGGAATGACGGTTATGCCCTTGGGCCCAAATTTGGCCCGTACAACTACATTTATAAATTATAACATAACAAAATTAATAAAATGAGATAATAAAATGTTTCATTTCAAAGACATCAACATTGCAAACTCAAATCCAACATACATCAATGTAAAATAAACATTCATGTAATAAATACAAGTGCAAAACATTTAGCCCAAACTATCATTTTGATAATTTATCAACATTTGATTTGCTAGACTATCTCTTATAAGCTCACCCCGAGCAACCTCCTCACCGTCACTTCTCGAAGCTTGATTATTTTCGTGAGATACATTTTGATTTGCAAGTTCAGCATCTACTTCAGCTATAAGGTCTTCATCCTGGTCTATGCTCATTAAATAATTGTGAAGAATGCAACATGCAAAAATGATCAGTTTTTGAGCTTTGATGTGAAGAATGCAACATCTATGGCACCAATACAATCCTGACACAATGTATTTATATTAATATAATCTAAGTAGATCATGCTAACGTTTGAGTGTAGGGTGACTTAATGATAAAAAATTTACCTTAAAATATGGGTAGAATCTACTATTCCTATGAATTTCAAGAGGGACTGTTGAGCCATCGGGTTGTACAAGGAATTTTTCTTCCAATTCAAGAATAGCTCTCAACACTTTATGAAGATGACGACTAATTGTCTCACCAGAACGACGAAACCAAAATTTGACTTCACGATTTTTAGCATTATGTGTCAATATGTAAATTGATTTTGCAACTTGTTCTTCCACACTTGACCATCGTGTTGGTTGTAAGCCACCCTCTCTGATAGAAACCTGCCTGGAACAAAGCCAAGCAAACCTCTCCACGTGTTCTATGCCCCAAGAACCGCGAATCTTGATTTTGTAAGAACAAAATCCTTCCAAGATCAAGTCCAACCCTTAAGGAACATTGCCCTTAAAAACCTTTCTTTATTTCTTTGGAGAATCCTGAACAGCGATACAGCGCCACAACGCTTGCCACACGTTGATAAGCTTTTGTTCCGTAAAACCAAGGAAGAATCCACTCCTTCAAGATGACACAAGTCAATTTGTTTTGTAAAAAAGATATATTATTGGTTAATTATCCATTACAATGAATAATGCCCCTTTAAATAGGTGGCTAACCCTAATTCTACCCAAATATAATAAAACCCTAATAAAATACTTGAAAATTTCGTCCATGGGCTTTTTAATTTAATTAATGTTCAGCCCAACACTTAAACAACACATAACTTAAAAAAAATATAAAATATAAAACTTATAGGGATACATTGCGTCCTCATTTAGACCATGAAGGAATCTGAACTGGACTTTGATGAAAACTTCAAAGTTGTAGAGCTACAAGTTCTATTTTCAATGCAACTTGAATCACCAAAATCAGACATCGGACGAGAAAGTTACGTCCAAAATACGAAGACTGCGTAAATCCCGCCACTACTAATGCACCATTCGGAAATAAAGCCCAAAATCAATCAAGGCAGCCCATGCACGTCCTAGACCCATTCCAATATTGCTTTAGACATAATAAAGCCTTCACATAATGTCTCATGCATGGACCAAACTCCGGAACCCAGGGAATCTTCCAAATCCACCAAAATGGCCCAAATACACCAATTTGACCAAGCCATGCAATCAGCCACAACTTCAAGTTAACTTGGCCCAACAAACAGAGCTCATTCTGTATCACATCACTCTCTTTCTAGCATATCACATAATGTTAAGAAAGCTTCCGGACCCATTCTTAATATATTTCTACTAGTTTCACTATTTCTAATTCGACCCATTATTTCTTCACGCACTCTTTCTCTTTCGAAGCTCATATTATAACTCAATTTTCTCTTACGAGACGTCCGAATAACAAAGCAATAAACAATAGCACACATGAGTTGAGTTATAGCTCTTCGGCGTAAATCAAACCATCTATTGACGATAATTTTCCAATCTTGATGATCCATCTAAAATAATAAAAAACTTATAAAATTAAAATATAATTTTTATATGGTTCAAAAAATAAACAACATATGCTATACACAAACAATATTTTATAAAACAATTCAACGTGTCAAACACAAACAACTTTGCATTCAAAAGGAAAAACAAATCATAATTAGATTTTTATTAATTTCTAATTATGATTTGTTTTTCCTCTTGAATGCAAAGTTGTTTATGATTTGTTTTTCCTTTTGAACCCCACCATTAAACTCAATAACCATGCCATCTCATTCAAGAAAATACACATCTTAACCAAATAATGAAGATAAAATTATGCATGCAGCATACATAATTAAATAATTAATATAAAATGATCCACAAATTAAATCAATTTTTAAGCAAAAAAACAAAATCAAACCTAGCAAAATTCAGAAAACACTCAAAACCCCACAAAATTAAATCATCAAACACCAACCCAAAAAAATAAAATGAAGCCACAATCCAAAATTTAATCGTAAAACAAAACATGACAATTAGAGCCTTCAAAAAGAATGAAGAAAATATGACATACCTGAGTGGTGAGTGGAAGAAGCACGTAATAAACAAAGAAACCACGTAACTGGAAAAAAAAAAAAAAAGAGCAAAGACTAAGGTTTGAGTGGTGAAACAAATATAAGAGTGATTTGTAATTAGGACAATTTAGGATTTTTAATATATAAGTAGGGATAATTTAGTCATTGCATTTAAAATTTTAATTCTTCACTTTCTCTCCCCTCCAAAACCCCTCACTTTTGTAGGGGAGCTAAAATTGGCTTAGGAGAGATTTTGCTCCCCTCCCCTTAAAAAAATTGAACCAAACAAACATAATTTAAGGGTCTGTTTGGTTCAACGAAGGGGAGGGGATGGGAGGGGAAGGGAGGGGAGTGGAGAGATTTTAATTAAATATATGTTTGGTTCAAATGAGGGGAGAAGAGAGTTTTTAATTAAATATATGTTTAGTTCAAGAAGGGAGGGGAGAGATTTTAAAACTAATTTATTATTTTATCCTTATAGTCTGTTATTAATAAAATTAAAACAATATAAGCTTATATTATCTTTGAAATAAACAAATAATAAACAACATATGCTATACACAAGAAAATACGCATCTTAACCAAATAATGAAGATAAAATTATGCATGCAGCTTACATAATTAAATAATTAATATAAAATGATCCATAAATTAAATCAATTTTTAAGCAAAAAAAAGAAAATCAAACCTAGCAAAATTCAGAAAACACTCAAAACCCCACAAAATTAAATCATCAAACACCAACCAAAAAAAAAAAAATGAAGCCACAATCCAAAATTTAATCATAAAACAAAACATGACAATTGGAGCATTCAAAAAGAATGAAGAAAATATGAGATACCTGAGTGGTGAGTGGAAGAAACACGTAACTGGAAAAAAAAAGAGCAAAGACTAGGGTTTGAGTACAGAATGGTTAAATATAAGAGAGATTTATAATTAGGATATTTTAGGATTTTTAATATATAAGTATGGATAATTTAGTCATTATATTTAAAATTTTAATTCTTCACTTTTGCTCCCCTCATCTCCCCTCCAAAAAATTGAACCAAACAAATATAATTTAAAATAATCTCTCCCCTCTCCTCCCCTCCAAAACCCCCCAACCAAACACACCCTAAAATAATTCCTCCCCTCCCCTCCAAAACCCCCCAACCAAACACAGCCTTAGATTCGTGATCGGGTTTGATTTCGATCAAGTAAGGGCGAATCCTTGGTGGGTTTTGGGAGTTGAGAAGTGGATCGAGTGGAGTTTTCGAATTTGGGGAGATGTATCAGTGGGATTTGGGGCTTGATTTGGTGGGCGATGTGTTCTTTCTTTGTTTTTGCTTTTAGATGATTACTGTAGGTAATAAAGATGTTAATAAGGGAATGGGGTTAGGGTTTGATGGTGGAGGGTGAGAGATGGAAGAGACCGAGCTTGAAGAAGGAGAGGCTTGCTCTTATAACAATAACAACAATAACAGTGATAATTCTGATGCAAGCATCGACCTTGATATCGCTCTCTCTTATACTGTAAGATAATTCTCTTTCATAATTTTTGTAAATTGTTCGTTATTATTTTTCTTGTGAAATTTTTGTTTAGAAAATGTTAATTGTTTTGGGGTTGACTTTATTTGGTGTGTATTCAGATCCAATTCTTTGCAAATGTGAAGTTTAGTAATTTACATTGGAAATTTGAAATGATAAGCAATTGATTTTTAATGTGTTTAAATATATAAATTGATGATTCATTTATGTAACGGAGTTTAATGTTAGAACTTAGGAGGTATTGTTTTTAATTTGCTTTTGCTGTTGTTGGCTATGGAATTATAAGCATTGATTTTGGATTTCAGTTTGGTAGGAAATATGCAGGGAAGAACATTTTTTTATAGCAGATTAGGGAAGCTTGAAACTGTCTTTTAGACATGTTAAATTAATACAAAATAATTATATTTTCTGCATATTAAATTATGAAAATGATTGATAAGTTTGAGATTAGTTATTAGTTCTATGATAAAGCTTTGGAATTCGTAGCCGTCAAGTATAAATTACGTTGTGAAAGTAATAATGTATATAGCCTTATGAGATGGTAAAGCATGATTGTTCATGCGGGTAAACAAGCGTTTGATTAAATTTAAATATAGGTTTTGGCGATTGTGAGGATATGTGATGATAAATTAACATATATATATATATATATATATATATAATTATAAATATATATATATATATAATTATAAATATATATATGAAATTAGTGTTATATGTTATATGAATTTTGAGATGTGTGAGTAGCGAAATGATTAAGCTGCAGATGAATGTTTTTATAATGTTCTAGCCTAATAGTTTGAGTATGAATATAGGTTTTGATGTTTATGAAGTAGGTGGTTTATATAGGAATGTGAATAAGTAATGCGAAGTCAAGATATCTTGAGGTATAAGAAGTTCTGTGATGTTGATAGTCTGAATCGTGAAATATTTTGAACCATATTTCGAAAACTTGGTATTTGATTTATGGTTTTCAAAGTTTTGATTATGAATACAAAAGATAAAGAAAGTGTTTCCGCCACGGTGTTTGATGATTTATGTTTTTGACCCTCCGTGGTGATCGTGTATATTTCGTTCCGGATTGGCCACCGGGGCGCTGGTTATGGGGTCCAGACCATCGGAAAATGGCTGGCCCATTACCCCGTCGACATGGTCCGTACACTGTCCGGTCTTTGCGTGCGACTGAGCAGTGGACGATCGGTATGTATTTTGAAAACTTTGCATCAACGATTTATATCTGATTTACACATATTTATGTTTTGGGGGGAAAAATGATTTCAAAGGAATTTCATTTTTGTTTGATGCATTTCGATATTGCTTTTTGATATTAAACGATATGATTTTTTTTTTATATGTTTCCGTCTCAGCGATCGTTTTATGTTTTCTTGATGTGTTTCCGCTGAGATGATCGATCGTTGTTATGTTTTCGCCCCGACGATCGGTGTATGTATTTATGTTTTTTTTTACGACTCATCATGTTTCCGCCGGGGTGATCGCTAGGGTCTAAGCCATCAGAAATGGTATGACCCAACCCTCTGTCGACAGGGGATCGGTTCGTTCATTGTCCGATCTATGCGCGCGATTCGGACATTGTGATAATGAATTTTGAAATTGATTTTACTTACAGTAAAAGGGGTTTCTTAAATGCATTTTCGAAATGGTTTTTGACAGATTTCAGACTACCAATATCATAAGAGCTTGTAGGGTTATTTATTACTTCTGGTTGTGACTATAGATATATTGGTCGATATAAAATATAAGAATATATAGGTGAGTTTACAGTTAGATATAGATCTTATAGGTATAGTTGATATTAATGCATGATAGCATTATTATATTTATATGTATTTATGAATGATGTCTGTATGAGTTGTATGTTTACATAGAAGGAACCTTTTGTGAATATTAGTGTGTGATAATATGATTACATTTATACATATATACATGATTGAAGTTAGTGCGATAAATTTTTGACAGAATGAATATTTTATAAATCCGATTTGATGATATTTCAATGAAATAAAAGAAAGATAATTATAATAAATGCCCTAACTAGATTAGCAAAAAGTAAGTAGGTAAGTATTGAGATATCAGAGTAGCGCAACGAAAACATGATAAAACTTGACTTAGTGAATAAGGATATGGATGCTGAATGTAAACAGGAAACAAGATTTAAAGTTTATGTATGAATAGTTAGAGAGACTGGTAGCAAGTAAAAAGTTTGAAAAATGGATAAAAGTTATATAGTTTATTCAGACTTTGTAGATGTTTGTATGATCACATAGACAACCCAGGTTAATACAGAAACAAGATTCAGACTTTGTGTGTTTGTCGCTCAAGGAATGAGCATAGTTACTTACTGAGTCTTATGACTCACAATCCAACAGTGTTTGAGTTTTGCAGGTTGGTGATCAGATCGGTCGACCACGGACATCAGAGCTTGAGGAGCCGGATAGCAAAGTTACAGTCAGCCAGTCACCAGGTCTTGGGAGTATAAGTCTAGTTGTAAAGAAGTTGAGTTGTATGAGTTTAGTTATAAAAGTTTTTGTTCATATGCATTTTCGGGCATGGAGCCCTATTGTATTATGTCTTGAGTTCATCATTTCAGTGTCATAGTATGTGTTTGGGCCCTATTGACTGCATTACATTGCATAATTCTGATTGTGCATAGATAGGATTGTATGGAGGTGCTGGACTTTGATCCAGGTTGCTCGATTTTTAGCAGAGGTCATGCCGAAATTTCGGCAGAGTCAGAGGCTTATGGAGACAGGATTAGCCTGTCTCCTGCCGGTAGCATTCCCAGTAGCGGGGTGTTACAACCTTGACTACATATATTTTATGGTTAATTTTCCTATAATTATTTAGGAAGAATTATTAAAAAGTCCAAAAATATCAATGGAGTTATAGCCTAAACGAAATGTGTTATTCACATCACTTCAAATTAAAGATGAGGGCGCATGAGAAATAGTTTATTTTTTATTTTTTACCCTGAATTAAATATCTCTAAAAATATAAAGTATCTAATAAAAAAATTACATATTATTGATTTATAAATTATAAATTTTCAAACGAGTACACAATTGTTATATTTAAATGAAAAAATTGAGTTCTGTCATATTTTTTACCTTTTTTTTAGCGAAATATATCGATGTGCATACTCATTCAAGCTTATGAATTTTAAATTAATAATATGTAATTTTTTCAATTGGATTTTTTTTTAATTAAAATTTAACTAAATGGAAAAAAAAAAATTAGGTGTAAAAGCAAAACAAATTTAATCAAAATTTTCGCCCGTGAAACACAAACCATGGTCTAAAAAGAAATAAAAATGGATTAAATGAAAATATGTTAAAACATATAGGACCTATAAAGGAATGAAAAAAGTGTAGGGGACATACAAATAGGGATGGCAAAAATCTCATCACGTGGGGGCATGATACGTTAAGGATGGGTAAAATGATAATTATTTTATATTCGTTGGTTAGATGAGTCGGGCACGGATATTTGCATTCCCGTAAAAATAAAGATAAAATTCATATGTAAATGTGGACATGTATGGAGGCACGGTACGTTAGGGGTGGGTAAGAGACAATTTTCGTATCCGTTGATTGAACGGGTCAGATACAGATATTGGTATCCTCGTACTGTACTTGGTCTGTTGTCATTCCTACCTATAAGGGAAGGGAAAAAAGTGTAGGTGACTTATAATGAAGGAAAAAAATAGTATAGTTTGTTTTTTTTGTTTTTAAATAATAATTATACCTCAAAATGACACCCAAACAAATACCGAACTCATTCTTATACCAAAGTCAATTCAGAGAATTACCACTATTTTCAAAAGGAGTATAGAGTCATCAATGACCTTAGGGATTCTAAAATGTTGAAATCTTTCCTTTCAGGAAAAAAATTGTTGATAATGATACTCATCTTGCCCCCATCAAATCCCCAAGGAGTGTGACTTGATGGTGTAAGGCTCGAGATTTCACATTGAGGTCCTGAGTTTAAATTTAGGAAGTACGTTTCTTGTAAGAGCGAGCTTGTGACAGCCGTGGGTTTACCTATGAAATTAAAAAAATAAATAAAATTATTGATAATGGTACTCATCTTAGCCCTATGAAATTAAGTTTTATTTAACTTTTTTTTTTTTAATGTGTGATTAAGGTGTTTATTGATTTGGAATTAATCAATTTAACAAAAACTCAATTTAATCCAATTGAATATGATTGAAATTGGATTAAATAAAATATTGTTGAATTCTACACATTCTTATTAAGATCAAATTTTCAGTATATGATCTCAATATATTTATCAAAATAATCAAGATCAACAAAATGATCAAATGAAATTGACTATTCACATAGACTATATTGAATTATATATTAAATACGCTTCAAAAAAAATTATTAATTAATTTTGAATAAAATCAACTCTGTTTTTGTGTACTACAATTTTATAGAATAATGTAATAAGATATAGGAATGAATAAAATAAGAAATGTCGAAGTAATAATCAAGGACATAGTTAGAGACGAAAATTTAGGGGATATTAATAAAGAGAAAGAGGTGCGGTGCTGTTTGCCTTGTAAAACACAAATTGTTTCTCTAACGGTTTTAGTCTAGACAGATATTCATGATCATCAAGATATTCTGCTACTTGATGGTTATTAAAACCACATGTAACATTTAATCCCCATATAACACCGTCCGGAGGTTTTGGTATACCTCGCAGCTCAAATAGGCATTCACATTTTTTTGTCCCACTATTTGTTACTATGGATTGACCTTCACCAAAATACCGCGGTGGTTTATACTTTCTTCCTCTTTCACATATAAGATAACACTTTGGCAGTTTGCCGCCTTTCAAATTAGCAGAATTTTTAATCACTATCACAATATTATTTTATAGACCGACTCTTTTCGCCCAATTTATCATATATTCTCTACTTTTAAAGATCTATAAAACAAAATAACAAAGATGTATAAATAAAAAAAATACATAATTTATATACTTTAAAAATAAATAACGAATATACATAATACAACCATAAAAATAACCTGGTATGTAGTAAATTCAGTTGTATAATCGCGACTATTGCTGAAGATGTTTTCCCCACTTCAAACTTCATTATCGTCTGACCAACTCTCTGAAAATGAGCCCAAGTTATAGTTATCAATAATGTTTTCCGAAGATGATAACTCTATTATAAGAAGAGAGAATGATATGTTGAAGGGGAAATAGAAAATGAGATGAGAGAGACTCAAATGATCTTACCTTCAAACTTACAAACTACTTCTTTATAAAAGAAGTAAACACAAATAAAACAAATAACTTTTAATAAAGTAAAAGTAGGTATTGATACTGATTTACTAAATTAAATAAGACAAACAACTTTTAATAAAGAAAATATAAAATTAGAATCAGAATCAGAATCAACACAATTTTTAATAAAATATTTTTAAAAAAAAAAAGTAAAAGTAGATATGGATACTGATTTACGAAATAAATAAGACAAACAACTTTTCATAAAGAAAATATAAAATTAGAATCAGAATCAGAATCAACACAATTTTTAATAAAATATTTAAAAATAAAAATAAAAGTAGATATGGATACAAATTTATAAAATTAAATAAGACAAACAACTTTTGATAAAAAAAAATATAAAATCAGAATCAGAATCAACACTACTTTTAATAAAGTAATTTTTTTTTAAAAGTTTTTTTTTAATAAATATATTAGATTTATTAAACAAATAGACTATCAAAAAATTTATTTTATAAATTAATTTTATTTGGTTAAATTTTATTTTTTTTAATACATAAGTTTTTTTAATACATAAGTAGTATTAATTAAATTAAAAATGAATCAAAAAAATAAATGAATAGATACGAAATCTGTAATATTCACATTTTTTTGGAAACATTGGAAAACCCACCGCCAAACTACCTGACCTTAATTTAAGCGAAGCATGTAAAACCTCCGGCCGTTTCAGGCTTTTACAAGAAATGAACCCGCTGAACACGAACTCAAAGACCTAATAATCAAATTTTAAACATTTTACCACCAAACCACACCCCTTAAGAACTGAAATATTCATATCCCCATTACCAAACTTGCCCTATTACCATCCTACTTGGCAACAATAAACATCATGCCTTGAGGAGTGGAAAATTATCTAAAATTAGAATTATAAAGTATATCTACATATTTCTATAAAATAATAAATAGAGACATCTTTTTAGTTTTTTATTTTTTATTTTTCTAAAAAAAGATGTACTTATACATGAAGTGGGTGAGTGACTACTTCAATGTATGAATTACATACAAGTAGAAAAGGGTTCAAAGCGTACAAAAAAGTCAAAGGTCGTCTATTCGGAGTGATAAGGCGACAAAAACCACAGGCTTTAAACCAATCACTAATCACCACGTAAGCCGACATGGTTCGCGGCTGACCGGCACCGGGGAACCGAAACTTTTCTCACGTTTCGACACTTTCATTACGAATTGGTTAATTAGATTTTTTATTTTTATTTTCAGGGATGGGGTTACACAGACTATTTTTATTTTTTAAATATTACGCTCAGATGAAACACAATTGAGTCAATATAGCCAAAGGGCATAATTATTTTTAATTTAATACGGTAAAATTTGATTTTTCCTAAAAAAAAATAATAGATATTTTTTATTTTAGTAGAATAAATTAAAATTATCTCATAAAAAAAAATTATATTTTTTTTTAGTTTATAAGAAATATTAAAAAAATTTAGGATTGAGCAAAGACAATTACCGCACTCTAATCTATGTGGCTCCGCCAATAATTGTTCAAGAAGCAGAATGAGGAGAAGGAGGAGGAGAAGAATCAGGAGGAGGAGGAGGAGGAGGAGGAGGAGGACAATGAGAAGGAGAAGAAGAAGAAGAAGAAGAAGAAGGAGAAGAAAGAGAAGGAGGAGAAGAATGAGGAGAAGAGGGAGGAGAATGAGGAGAAGAAGGAGAAGAAGAAGAAGAAGAAGAAGAAGAAGAAGAAGATCTTATTATTTTCAAATAGTATAGTTGTCCGAAAAAGGGTTTATGTAAAAATGGAGTCTATTTGACCATTTCGTTAATTATGGGTCTAGTTTGCCATTTCCTTAATATTAATTATATTATGATGAAATTTGATTCCAAGCTTGAATATGTGATATCATAAAAAGTTTAGAAAGTATATTAAAAACATGTTAAACTAGAGAAATTTAAGAAATATATGAAAAATTTGTTGAATAGATGACGCCATCTAATTATATTTTCAGATTATCGTTTGTGATTCTCTAAAACATGTGTTATTTTGGTATAGAGTTTGATAAGCTTATAAATTAACGTATAAATTAATTTGTAGAGTTTAGTGTTGTTGACGGGTGATTTTCGTCTCAGGGGCAGTATTGGGATAATGTTCCCGGGACAATCATCCTTCAATCTTTAATTTGTTTGGTTATGGGGAGACCAAAAGCAAATTTAGCAGAAGGTTAAACAACCACAAGATTGACAAGGAGTTTTAACGTGGTTCGGCGGATCAAGTCCAGCCTACGTTCACGGGCACAAAGTGAGGGGGTGTTTATTACTGAAAACTAATTCGACCGACCTATTTTAGGGACAGGTACGGAAAAAACCGAGCAGCTCAACAAGTTTACAATTGGTGTTCATGCGTTTTACAATATAAATTCTCTCTCCAAATGGCTCTCCCTTACAAATGAGTTTCTCTCTCCTTTATATAGTTCAGGAGTTACAACACTGTTCCCTGTCTTCAATACGTTTCCTGCGTGAATCCTTGACTGATTGAAAGGCTCTCTGCCCCAAGACTGTCTTCGCCGAAAGTAAACCCTGCCACCTGACAGCTTGTCACAGCACTCTGTTTTCTTCACAGCTACACGCAAAAGATTGGATCCAGCGTTCAAAGTGCCTTTGAAAAATGACACGTGTTGAAGGAGAAAACAAACACTCTGATCTTCTTTCGGTCTTCAAGTGTTCGGCCAAGATGGTCTCCCTAACTGTGAATACTGTTACCGAGCCGAGAGTGTCAGAGTTGTTGGCGACTTGGTCGCATAATCATTGTAATTGGTTTTGATGATGTCAACATGAGAAAGAAGACTTCGACGTGCAAACACGAAGCAATACAAAAAGTGTCGAAGCATATGTGGTGAAGAGCGAGAATGTGAAGACTAGAGCTTAATTGAAGAAATCATGTGAAGTCTTAGCTTAGTGCTCCAATTGTAAGTGAGTTTACTCAAGTGATCTAAAGCTATTAGGAATCATACATTTTGCATCACTTGCATTTAAAATGGCTTAAAATGCTAAAAGAATCATTTGCATTTTATTTGCACCAAAATGAACTTCATGCACAAATATATCGGTAAATGATCTTCTAAAAACTAGCAAACGGTTGAATTAAACTTCCAATGATATACCGTTAGATAGATATGTGTCTCTAGTTTGATACGGTTCAAACGTAACACAATTCCGATGCATAGAAATTTTTCTAGAGCCATTTTACTACAACATGTTCAGATGTGCGTTTTCTGCATACACGTCACATTAGAAAATTTCCATAAAATTCATCTTAATTTTTTTGGAGTTGAATTTTTTACAGAAGCTAGATCTATGTGTCTAGTTTATGTAGAAATTTACAAAGCATGATTTGGAATTTTCTAGAGGAAGTTATGGCCAAAATACCAAGTGTCGTCAGTCTTGACTGGTCATCAGAACTGAAACCAGGGAGCTCCTCGCCGGTCCCATACCGGTTTGCTCGCCGGTCTTCATGCCGGTTTTGGCTGAGGAAATCATGCTCTCTGGAACCAGGGAGCTCCTCGCCGGTCTCCATACCGGTTTGCTCGCTGGTCTAGGCTTTATTGTGCAGTTACTGAAACCAGGGAGATCCATACCGGTCTCCATGCCTGTTTCGATACCAGTCTAGCTCTTCATGTTACAAAGCTACTGGAACCGGCACGGACCATACCGGTCCCCATACCGGTTTCCATACCGGTCTAACGGCTAGTTTTTTTAACGTTATATAGCCGTTGGAACCCTAGACCGGCATGCCGGTCTCCTCGCCGGTTTGCTCGCCGGTCTCGCTGTAAGTTGGGGAAAGCTTTGCATTTTGTTATAAATATAACCCCAACTCATTTGCTTCAAGTTAGAGACTTAGAAAACCTTCATACACATTCTCTAAAGCAAATACAAGAGTGTCTTAAACCTTCATACACTTAAACACTCATACAAGCTCACACACATCTTCATATCATTTAGTGAGCTTAGATCACTTGGGTTTGCATCTCACACAATCTTCATTATATTTGTGAGTGCCCAAGTGTGTTTTACAATTTATTTATCAAAAACACTTGCGGTTTGTGAAATCCCATAGTTTGGGTAAGTTGTAAAGGTTGTGAGTGCACCTACGAACAAAACTCAAAGTTGTAAAGGTTGTGAGTACGCCTACGAACAAAACTCAAAGTTGTAAAAGGTTTGGAGTGCACCTTTGCGGAAAACTCTTGGTTACGAGTGAGCCACGACAAAACTCAGATTTTAGTGGAAATCTTCAAGCGAGGCTTGGGGGAGTGGACGTAGGCACGTTTGGCCGAACCACTATAAATCTCGGTGTCGAATTTCTCTTTCTCTTAACTTTTACTTATTTGCAAGTTTTATTTACATTTATATTATTGAATTGAAAACTTGCATATAGGTTATTATTTACAATAGAGAAAATTAACCTAAGAGCCTATTTGGTAATAAGAGCTTAAAATCGGCAAAGATTTTATAATTCCGCATTTGTAGCGATAACCCAATTCACCCCCCTCTTGGGTATAGAGAGAGTTTGTCGCTATTGCTTGTAGGTAATTTCAAGAGTCACTCGGCTGGTGTGGTCGGTCCCGGGTCAACAAGTGGTCGGTAGCTGGAACTTGAACATATCACATCCTTTGGTCGGCCGGACCCTGAAGGTCGGGTCGGAGCTTCACACTTGGTCAGGAAGAGGTCAACACCCTTATGGAAGCTGGTCCTCCTGATGAGGATAATATCCTTTCTGCCCTTACCGAACTGTGCAAATGCCTTAGTACCAGAAACCACCATCAACAAGTGTAGAATTTGATATAAAGTTTGTAGAGTTTGGTGTAGCGTTTATAGTTAATGGTAGATTTAACGCAAATTTATACTCTCATAAATTATAAACTCACAATATGAGATTATTTTTCAACGTTAGTTTATACTCTAACTTTTATTTCAAAAATTATAAACCAACTTTTACTTTCAGTAATATACTTTTTATTAAACTCAATCTTAGTAAACAAATTAAATACGTATCAATCCAAATTTGACATCCATACTCATCAACAAAAATGATAACCTCTAATATAAAACATAAATTATCTAATACATAGGCTTAACCATTTATAAAATCCCCCGAAAGGAAAAATATAAAATTAAAAAACACACACATTTCCATGTAATGCTGTTTGTCTTGACTTTTTAGTAGGGATGACATCAGATCGGATATGATATGAGATACCAATATCTATACTTGATTTGTTAAATATTTTAATCAACAGGAATGAAAAATTGTACATTAAAATCCAACTTTAATCTATCAGGCCCCATGACTCTATTTTTACACGCATATTTTTTTTATATTTAATAATATAAAGACTTATATCCAATTCTAACACACCAGACCCCATAATTTCATCCCAAATTTTTTTTCTATCTCTACCTTATGTATCGTAAGACTGATATAAAACAGGTAAACACTTGTGTAGGATGCTGAGGAAGCATTTGGGATTGGATAGTGTGTATTTATTTTACTATTAAGAACAACAATTACCATAAGGATAAACCAAGAAAATGAAAAAGAGATTACAACATGATTAAATGATGATAAAATTATCATCAAAATTATATTATTTTTATGGTGATTTTTATCTTCGTTTATTCTTTGTATCATTATTCGATAAACAAGGATGCAAATGAATGCTTTCATTGAAAGGGGCTCATTAATAAATAATGGTGGTGATATACTTATATTTGGACACATTCCATCATTTTTGTGTCTCCACACAATGTACACTTTTGAGAGTGCCTTTTGTCACAACCTTAACTTGTCGTGTGACATTAGGTAGTGAATTTACACACTTTGTGCTCAAACACCGCTTTTGTGTGTGTTTTATTTAGAGAGAGTGAGCTACAAATTTGTGAGAAAGGGGCCCATTAATATGTTAAATAACTTTTTTTTATTACTTTCTATGAGGCTTTGTTTATATAAACCTCAAGTAAACCTACTTCTATAAGGTAGCAAAATAATTAACGTTACTAATCATACTATGACAAGTAATAATCTAGCTAATAAGGGAAACTAAATACATGTTGTTCCTTTATATAATTTAGGAGACAAAGATACTTTCCCAAATAAGATGATATAGCCCAAATAAGGCCTCAAGTCATCTCAAAGTGATTGAATCCCCAAATTGTTAGGGATATGCCCTATACCCAACTTGTGGATGGACTATATATACATGTATTTGTAATATTTTCATTAATTAATAAAATGGTAATCTTTATTATACATGTCTTACATAAATTATATGAATCATCAAACACTATAATAAAGCCATTTGAGTAATAAGATGATGGCTTCCACGCCTTATGAGAATCATTACTCTCAAACCTTCATAGTCATAGTTTTGTGAATAATCTAGGCGTTCACAAAGCGGAGTGACTAGCATGATGATATGATCCGCCCTTAAGTGGGGTAACCGATCTCATAGGCTACTAGCGGAGATCCGTCCGCTTGGTGTATCACATGGATATATGAGTTGCTCGTGTCCATCGAACTGACCGCCGAAAGTTTTCATATTGAGTGTTTATCCCATGTGTCTGTGAGAACTTTCATGTATCGATTATATGACTAGTCCCTAGACTTGAGGTCTTTACAATCTTATGTGTGGATAAAATAACTTTGATATTATCCTTCCCCGGTTCAAAAGATCCGGTCATAAGGGTATGATTGGGTCATTTGTTGAAACACATGAAGTTTGTAAAGATACAACAGAGAATCGCCACTCTCTCGGATAATATTTTCTTATAAGAGTAGTATTCCAGTTCGCGGGTTGATATGTGTGATCAGTGCTTGAGACTGTGGCCGCAGCGGAAGAATCATGTGAGATTCTTGGGTTAGCATGATTCATGACACTATCAACATCATACATTTGACTATATGAGTAGACATTTTCCATACCTTAGGTCAAACGGTGGGTATACAGTGAGGTGAGAGACCGTATTATATGTAAATCGCATACAGAATGGGTATATATCTTTCCTTCTCATTTGGGGACCTTGGCATGTTGCTAGATGTCAACCTTGATCATTGAAATCGAACGACCATCTGATCGGAGGATAATTTATGTTCGATTAAATTATCACGATTCATTTCATGTCCAACTTGAGGGGAACCCAAAAGGTCACACACAATAAAGTCGAAATCAATGGTTAACAGTGCACAATACAAATTTAACAGCATATATGATTGTTGTAGGAATTGTTCATAAATGGTTCAATGTGTTTAATTATTGAACATATCATTTATGAGGTTCCATAGTGGCTTAGGGATTGGTGAATGACGATAGGGGCACTTTGGGAATTGGAATAAATAAATAAATAAAAAGTGAATAGTAAATTTTTTTTTTTGTTATTTGTTTTGAATTCCAATTCGGCCAAAACTCTTATTAGGGTTTTATAATCTCATTAAACCACTAAATTAAGATCTAATGGCTAAGATTAAATTAGCATTTATCCCACATCGGATTCTTAATTAATTTTGTTGTCTTTGGAGCACCTATATAAACCCAATGAATTCTTTACAAATTTTTGCACCAAACCTTTCATATCTTGGGTTTATATAAGTGAGAAACTCTAAAGTTTAAGAGTAAGCCACTGATTTTGAGGATCATTAAGTCTAATTGACCAGAGGAATCTCGAGTTAAAAGTTTTGAGGTATTTGCCTAGGCTAGCACCAAGGGCAAAATACCCGTGCACTCAAGGCGTAGTCTTGCCGTTGAGTTTTGGCTTTGGTGTGTGCACCTTTGGAGGCCACACACTTGGGTGGCTCTTTGGAACGTGAAAGAGCTTGCTGAGTTTGAGAAAATCTTGTAGATTGGAGGGAGGACTGGATGAGTCTTCGGTTCAAGTAAGTCTTTTTCTTTCTTTATTTTAATTAGAGTTCTTATGATAGTTAGCATGTTTAGGTTTATGTTCTTTGCATGTTTTATGAGTTTTTATGCTTAGAATATATAGTAACAAGCCTAGGCTTGTAGAATAATAAAAACAAATGGGTCTTGGGCAAATGGATAGCGGCATCATAATTTGATTTATTAAATTTTCCGCTGCGCACTTACGGCCGCTTCCCAACACAAATAAGATAAAATCGCCTAAAATAAGGTATCCCAACAAGCACTATATTGTAACTCATGGGCTGAAATGCTCCCCCAAGGTTAGCCCAATACTTGGTCATATTGTTGGGACACCAAAATAAGAATGTTGTCATACCAAGAGTCGTCACGCATCGACTATATAAGTGGGGGCGTGGCAAACTCCCCCACCCAAATCACGCAATGCCCTCGTTGTGTGTTCATTGAAGAATCTCATGCCTTTTCGCGACTCTCCACAACCATGAGCATGTAGGAAATGATTTCCCATACAGTGGAAGCGTTGTTAGTGTCTCTAAGATATGCCAATGATCCTAAACATGATTCTAGTGTGAATAAAATCAAAAATAAGTTGCGAAATACTTACATTGATTTGGATGAATGAAAACTTTTCTTTGTTAGATGGAAGCTCCAAGCTTTCTTTTGAATTCCAAACTCAATGGTGAGTTTCCCTATCACATTCATTTGACTCCTTATGTGCTAGCAAGAACAAATGTTGAAAGAAAATTTTCTCCTCCAAGGAGCAAGAGTTTCGGCCATGGGAGAACAAATGAGAGAGATGAGTTTTTTTTTTTTTTTTGTGTATTTTGTTTCCAAAACAATTACAAAAGTCAACTAGCAAAAAAGTGGTATATGCTTTTCAAAAAAGCAAAAGCAAAGTGTGTTGAGCAAGTTTCCATAATTGCTCTCAACATCTTCCATCAACTTGATTGACTAGTGATGTAAGTTGGTGGGTCCCACACTTAAATTCAAAATTCAAGTTGGATGAGACTACACACTTCGGGCTCGGGTTCGTTTAATCCGATTAAACGAATTTTCTGTTGCGATATAATTAAATCCGATTTAATTAAATAATAATACCTAGTAAAATTATTACGAAAGTCTCTTACGAATTAATTCCAAATTAATTCGTTCGCCCGAATTAAAATACAATTTTAATTCCGCTTTGAAATCCGATGTCAATTAATATATCCAATATATTATTTAATCGATTAATTCCAAATTAATCGCGTTCTCTCTTCTATTCGAATTTTATCCCAGATAAATTCTTGACGCAATTAATCCCAGATTAATTTTCTATCTCATAATTAATCCCAGATTAATTTTATGTTCGAGTCAAATGTCATCGATGAATCTTTGGAAAGCGACCCAAGAGATCCCTGGATATGTTGGCAGTAAATCCGGTCATCGGACTATCCGAACACGTGCGTACCCAATACCACGTTCTTACCGATTTACAAGACATGGTTGGCTTCTAGCAAAACACCGTGCCTACCTAATTCTCCAGAAATATTCTTTCAAGGAATATATAATCTATATCAGGCGTAGTATATATAGTATTGCGTATAACAATCCAGTATCGGATGTCACATGCTAGGCCTAGGGCTGTAGTTGTGTCTGCCCCGTATGAAGCATATATCGGATCACTAGCAACTAATCTCTTTTTATCAGAAAGTCATGACGTAGTCATACTTTCCCGATGGTTGCAACACTTTAGAGTACTAGTTCTGTATCCCTGTGTGATCATCATCTTCATATGACTGAAGTGATACTTCCATCTTGACATCACACCCAATACACTACAATTCTCAGTATATCCAGAAGAGGCATACACATAACCTGCTAAAGCTCCGGACAACCAAAACAAAAGCATACTGATTGTCGCAAGTATTAGCAATGCAAGTCTCATGTTAAGACCATATACACCTATCCTGATTCAGATTCCCATAGACACATAGTCATACTACCAATGAGATTCTGAGGGGTCTATCCAGAGCGAAGCTGTTACTGTATCATCGGCTAACAGAACCTCCTTTTACACTTGCATGAGAACTATGCCGTTAAGCTTCCATAACGCGCACAAGTGTAATACTAGCCTATTCCGTATTATCGATGCCTAGTCTCGATAATACTACGACTAGGGATATTTAATGATTAAACCTTTGTGGATTAATATTGTCTTATATCTTTTTAATCCGGTACTAATCATATAGACTTTTATCATTTATATATATCCAAGTAATCCAATTACAAATGATAAAAGAGCAATTTCCTTTGTCACATAGTTAATTTGTACAAGAACACCATGTCCTTTACAAATAGTGATGCTATGGGTCATAATTGTCCAACAATCTCCCACTTGGCCTATAGCCAATCACTCAAGTGTCCAACACCTAAACTATGTACGGGTCGCTCAAACTTCTACTGAGAAATAGCTTTCGTCAGCGGATTTGCAAGGTTATCATCTGATGCGATTTATTCGATCATCACATCGCCACGATGTATGATCTCACGAATCAGATGAAATATTCGAAGTACATACTTGGATCGTTGATGAGACCGCGGTTCCTTAGCATGTGCTGTAGCCTAGCTCAGCTGCTAACAGAACTACTCCTAATCCAATTAGGAATTTTTAGATCCAAAATGCTTCTTTTGCTGCCTCAGCTGCAACAATATTCCGCTTTTATTGTTGAATCGGCAATAATTTCGTGCTTGGAAGATTTCCAGCTCACTGTTCTGTTGTTCAAACAAAATATGTACCCTTATTGCGACTTACAGTCATCTTTATCTGTTTGGAAACTTGCAGTGGTGAACCCAGTCACCTTAAGTTCTCCTTTCCCTATATTCTCAGAAAGTATCCTTAGTTCGTCCAAGATACTCAAAGATGTTCTTAACATCAATCCAGTGACCATCACCTGGATCGGCCTGATAGCGACTGCATATGCTCAAAGCATATGAGACATCTGGTCACGTACATTTCAAAACGTACGTGCTCTGGGAGAGTGTCAGCAGCTTTCTAGATCTATCCCCGTAGATCTTTATTCATAGAATAAAGCCTACTTATCCCAGGTATTCCATGGAGAATTTTACATGAAATCCAGGCTTTTAGGGATTTTAGTATGGGAATATCATTGCTGAGAAGCAATGCATCATCAATTTGTAGGACAATGAATGTGAGTGCGCTCCCACTAACCTTCTTATATACACAAGAATCATCTTCGTTTTGAATTAAATCATATATCATTATGATTACATCAAAACGCTGGTTCCAAGAACGCAATGCTTGCTTCAATCCATAAATGGATCGATTTAACTTGCAAAACTTGTTTGCATGTTTAGGCACGATAAAACCGTCAGGATGTTGCATAAACATCCTCCAAAAGGTTTCCGTTAAGGAAAGCGGTTCTGACATCCATCTGCCATATTTCAAAATCGAAATATGCAGCCATAGCAAGCATTATCCGAATGGATTTAATCATGGCAACATGTGAAAAAGTTTCATCGTAATCGACACCATGTCTTTGACGATACCCTTCCTTGAAGACCCATTTACAACCAATAGGCTTAACGCCTTCTGGTGCATCAACCATTGTCCAAACATGGTTCGTTTACATGGAATCCATTTCGGACTTTATGGCACTTTGCCATAAAAGGAGCCGATACCTTGTATCACTTCTTCATACGTAGCTGGTTCGTCTTCCTCAATAAGATTGATATCTACATGAGGTGAGATCAGAAACCCATACCCTTGAGGTTTTTTTCTGGCTCTCTCTGACCTACGCGGTCCTTGTGTATTAGAAGATTATGGAATAATTTTACCCCAGATAGACTGTTGGTGTTCCGTGAGGACTTGATGCCTGGAATAATATCACTCTGATTTTCATCGAGTTCTACTTTCCTCCCACTTACCACTGCATTTAGGATATCATTTTCGAGGAAAACCGCATGGAGAGCAATAAATACCTTGTTCTCTTGTGAGTTGTATAAGTAATATACTTTGGTCTCCCTAGGATAACCAACAGATAGACACTTATTCGATTTAGGTTCTTGTTTGGTATCATCCAAACGTTTAGAGTATTCCCAGCATTCCCAAATCTTCAGGAATGAGAAACCCGGTTTCTTTCCTGTCCATATCTAATGTGGAGTTTGTCTAACAGATTTTCACGGAACCTTATTCAAAATAAGTATTGCACTATTTAATGCGTATCCCCGAAGGAAATTGGTAGCTCAGTGCGACTCATTATTTACCTTACGATGTCTAACAAAGTTCGGTTTCTCCGTTCGGACACACCGCTCAATTGAAGTGTTCCGGGAGAAGTCCACTGTGAAAAAATACCATACTCTTTCAAGTAATCTTGAAACTTATTGCTTAAGTATTCTTCACCACGGTCCTACCGTAATGTATTATCACTTTTGCTGGTATGCTTTTCTACTTCGTGTCGAAACTCTTTGATTTTGTCAAAAGTTTCCGACTTGTGTTTCATAAGATACACATAACCATAACGCGATGCCACATCCGTAAAGGTTATGAAATATTTATATCAACCTCTAGCCTAGCTAGACATGGGCACACTTACGTCACTATGAACGAGGGCTAACAGATCTGTGGTACTTACACATTTACCATGTATTAGGTGTTTTAGGCACTTTACCTAATAAACAAGATTCGTAGACATCATATGATTTAGAATCAAATCCGTCCAAGTATCCACTCTTCGAAAGTGTGGATATACGAGTCTTGTTAATATGTCCCAGATGATAGTGGAACAAATAAGTCTCATCTGATTTACTCAGTTTGAGCCTTATGTTTGTCATTTTATATGTTTGAGATTCATTTATATTCAAAAATATAAGGACCGTTATTCACATCTAATGTGCATAACTCAATATCATCTTTATAAAAAAAACACCCAGTGTTCTGGAACATAAAGGTATACCCGCAACAGGTTGTACTAGATATAGAGATAATGTTTCTAGTCAAACTAGGTACATTATAATAGTCACCTAATGTAGGTATATGCCCCAATGGCAGTTCCAAAACTTAGGCTCCTACGGCCAAAATAGCGACTCTCGTCCCGTTTCCGACTCGTAGGTCGATCTCATCTGAAGCCAGTCTCCTGCTAATCAGCAGATTCTGCACATCAGTACATATATTTATGTACCACATCCAGTATCAAAAATCCAATTCTTAAAACTAGTAGTGGACATGTCTATAACAAACATACCTGAAGCTGTAGCCTTGCCCCGCCTTCATTTCTTTCATGTCTGCCTTGTCCATACGGCAGTCACGCTTCCAGTGACCCCGTTTGCCACAGTTTAGGCAGACATCTTGGGATATGTCATTTGTCTTCCCAGAAGACAGTGACGATTTAGCCTTGCCCTTTTTTTTTCACCCCCAGAAGCCTTCGGCCAAGCCTTGGCCTTCTGGGATGTCGAAGTAAGATGCGCCTTGCGCTTCTTGCCTTTTAGAAGCTCCGACTCTGCCTCCTTGAGCATAGCCATTAACTCTCCAAGATTTTTCTCTGGTTCATCATGTTGAAGTTCATGACGAACCCGCCCCAACATTCGAGCAGAGATTGTAAGATCAAATCTATAGAAGTCTCGGCCTCGTAGGTAATGCCCAGCTAACCTAGCTGTTCGATTTCAGCAATCATCTGCGATACCTAGTGCTCGACAGATGTATCCTCTGACATACGCGAGCAAATGAGCTTCTTCTATAATTCGTACTTCTAAGATCTAAGGTTAGATCTATGAAGATCCTTTAATTTCAACATCATGGTATAAAGATCCAATCCTTAGTTCTGACCACAAAATTAAAGAGTCATTGCAGCAAGCATAACAGATTGAGCAATAAAGTTATCATCACAATGAGTCTTTCAAAGCTCATGCTCTACTATTTGCTAAACTCCGGGCTCAGGCCCGAGAGGTTTCTATAGTACATATAGTAACTTCTCAGCTCCCAGGACTATCCTGAGATCCGTTTCCCAATCTGGAAAATTAAGGCCGTTAAAGACATTTTCAACCAGAATAATGTCCATAACTCTAATCTTTCCAGCTATCTTGATTGCTATAGTCCAACTATCTAATCAACAACTTCGGGTTTAATAAAATGTAATGATTACTATAGTCCAACTATATAACCAACTACAACTGATCGGGTACACTCAAATGTAATGATCACTATAGTCCAACTATATGACCAACTACAAATGGAGTAGTTTGAATACAGTCCAACTGTTCAATTAAAACAATAATTGAATATTAGTCCAACTAATATATATAAATAATGACAAAAAATAAAGAGCGCATATTTGCCAGTATTAAACGAATATTGCAAATTTAATACTAACTCCCACTATTTTTCGGTGAGCCTCTAACCCTCTGTGGAGTACTCGGGAAACCTAGTTTCCTAGTGGGCTAGGATCCCTTTAAATAACACACAACCTTGACTTTGGCCAACAAGCTGTATGAAACTTAACTAGGTAGATCTCTAAGATCAATTGGATCTCATTCAATTCCTAGATCCAGTAGGTGGACCTCCAAGTACGAAATATATATCCAATATATGTAAATATATCCAATATATTTCCTAACCTGTTTCCTCTGAATCAACTAAGCCTTAGCTTTGGCTCATTAAGCTTAATGATTCCAATTCAGCGTGACTCATTGACAGTGGGAAAGCTTCGTAATCGATGTCGATGAACAAGAAGTGACATTGACTTTGGCCAACAAGTCACAACTGCCCAAGACATGCGATATGGAACAAAGCTTTCGTGGTTCAAACACATCCGCGATGGACAAAGGTCTTGACTTTGGCCAACAAACCAATACCAATCTTGGATCTTGAGAGAGAATCACTCAATGGAAGGAAAACACTTAATATATAATGAGGGTTTTTTCGCGTAAATTGGCATCCAATTTATTATCTTTGATTAGGTCTCATCACACACCCTTAAACATGCATTCTAAAAGCATAATAAGGCGCAATAAAATTTAATAATGATATGCGGATGGATATATAATACAATTTGTTCCTAGAACAAATCTCTCATTTTCCTCTCTCCCGCTAGCACAAACTTCTACCCAATTACATAACACTAAAAGAAACCTCATTTACATTGAGGGGAATTGGTGAGAAAAGAAATACAAAGAGAATCAAGGTAATAGGCTGGACACGCAGGTCCAATTTAAAAAATAAGTACCATACTTACAACAATTTCCAAAATTACCCCACCCAACTAATATACATCCGATATACATTATTCATACAAATACATCCAAGTATTCACACAAAACATGCTATCAATCAATCTAATCCAATTAATTAATCTTTAATTAATGATCATCCAATGTTCAAACAACGATTTGATTTGCGCGAGTCCAACTTGTTTAAGAATAAATACTCGAAGTACATATTCTTGAATTATATCAAACTACAATTTAAAATCCAATTTAAATTGTATCCAATACTATTTCATATTTAATTCCAAATTAAATAATTACACTTATAATAGTGCCTTTTAGACTTGAATTCCAAATCCAATCTTTAATGGGCCACAAAGGCCCAATTAGTATCCAATATTATTTAATTAAAGTCCAATGGGCTTTCAATTAATTCTTTAGTCATGGGCTTTGGCCATTATGGATCAAACCCAAGATGCTAAGGCCCAATAAGGAGTCACCCTATGCCAAAAATCAATTTATGCCCAATTAAATTATTAAAGGCCCAATAACCATATGTGGACTTTATGGAAATAGTTTTAGGCCCAATTTGATCCAACCCAATTGTCCAAAACCAAACTTGGCCCAACCAAGCCCATTAAGCCCAAATTCAAAAAATTAGCCCAATCCAATTTAAAGACTAATTTATTATTAACATAATATTCCAAATATCACATTAATTTAATTTAAAGTGTAATTGCCACAATTAATTAATTAACCTAATATTTTCAAAACATCAATTAAACTAAATAATCATGCTTTAATCATCCAATTCATGTCCAACACAAATTGAAGCAAAATCAATTTATTACAACATGCTAAGCTCACGACATTGGCAAAGAATTTATCATGCAATTTGATTTCAATCCAATTAAATCAACATACAAGATTCATTTCATGCTTACAACACATCCAATTGTCTAATTTTCAAAAAATCACCATGAGCACACTAGGGTATACAATCGGCCATGACATAGGAATTGAGGATTTTTGATCTAATCAATTTTCCTCAAATCCAATGATGCACAAATCCAATTCATCATCATTTAACCACAACCATACAATCAATTTAGGTAAATCAAGCTCCAAGCAAAAATTCCCAAATTAAAGTCCATAAACCCTAGATTTTGAAATCAAGTTTAGGTGGCTCTGATACCATTGTTAGTGTCTCTAAGACATGCCAAGGATCCTAAACATGATTCTAGTGTGAATAAAATCAAAAAATAAGTTGCGGAATACTTACATTGATTTGGATGAAGTTGAAAACTTTTCTTTGTTGCATGGAAGCTCCAAGCTTTCTTTTGAATTCCAAACTCATGGGTGAGTTTCTCTATCACCTTCATTTGAATCCTTATGTGCTAGCAAGAACAAATATTGAAAGAAAATTTTCTCCTCCAAGGAGCAAGAGTTTTGGCCATGGGAGAACAAAAGAGAGAGATGAGTTTTTTTTTTTTTTGTGTATTTTGTTTCCAAAACAATTACAAAAGTCAACTAGCAAAAAAATGGTATATGCTTTTCAAAAAAGCAAAAGCAAAGTGTGTTGAGCAAGTTTCCATAATTTCTCTCAACATCTTCCATCAACTTGATTGACTAGTGATGTAAGTTGGTGGGTCCCACACTTAAATTCAAAATTCAAGTTGGATGAGACTACACACTTCGGGCTCGGGTTCCTTTAATCCGATTAAACGAATTTTCCGTTGCGACATAATTAAATCCGACTTAATTAAATAATAATACCTAGCAAAATTATTACGAAAGTCGCTTACAAATTAATTCCAAATTAATTCATTCGCCCGAATTAAAATCCAATTTTAATTCCGCTTTGAAATACGATTTCAATTAATATGTCCAATATATTATTTAATCGATTAATTCCAAATTAATCACGTTCTCTCTTTTATTCAAATTTTATCCCAAATAAATTCTTGACGCAATTAATCCCAGATTAATTTTCTGTTTCATAATTAATCCCAGATTAATTTTCTGTTCGAGTCAAATGTTATCGGTGAATCTTTGGGAAGCGACCCAAGAGATCCCTGGATATGTTGGTAGTAAATCCGGTCATTGGACTATCCGATCACGTGCGTACCCAGTACCACGTTCTTACCGATTTACAACACATGGTTGGCTTCTAGTAAACCACCGTGCCTACCCAATTCTTCAGAAACATTCTTTCAAGGAATATATAATCTATCTCAGGCGTAGTATACATAGTATTGCGTATAACGATCCAGTATCGGATGTCACATGCTAGGCCTAGGACTGGAGTTGTGTCTGCCCCGTACGAAGCATATATCGGATCACTAGCAACTAGTCTCTTTTATCAGAAATTCATGACCTAGTCATACTTTCCCGATGGTTGCAACACTTTAGAGTACTAGTTCTGTATCCCTGCGTGATCATCATCTCCATATGACTGAAGTGATACTTCCATCTTGACATCACACCCAATACACTACGATTCTCAGTTTACCTAGAAGAGGCGTACACAGAACCTGTTAAAACTCCGGACGACCAAAACCAAAACATACTGATTGTCGCAAGTATTAGCGATGCAAGTCTCAGGTTAAGACCATATACACCTATCCTGATTCGGATTCCCATAGACACATAGTCATACTACCAATGAGATTCCGAGGGATCTATCCAGAGCGAAGCTGTTACTGTACCATCGGCTAACAGAACCTCATACTACACTTGCATGAGTATCCAATACCCAAATATATGAGAACTATGCCGTTAAGCTTCTATAACGCGCACAAGTGTAATACTAGTCTATTCCGCATTATCAATGTCCAGTCTCGATAATACTTCGACTAGGGATATTTAATGATTAAACCTTTGTGGATTAATACTGTCTCATATCTTATTAATCCGGTACTAATCATATGGACTTTTATCATTTATATATATCCAAGTAATCCAATTACAAATGATAAAATAGCAATTTTCTTTGTCACATAGTTAATTTGTACAAGAACACCATGTCCTTTACAAATAGTGATGCTATGGGTCATAATTGTCCAATAAGCGTGGACACTGAGATCGACCTTGAAGAAATTTTCTTCATTTGCCTCTTTTTTTTCCAAACTATCCAGCCTCTTTGAACTTGTTTTGCTTATGTTTTTAATGATTTTTCCAACCCCGAACAGCCCTCAAACAACAGCCTAAAAACTGGACTATTTTGCACACCGAAAACACCATTTTACGAGTGTACGACTCACAATTTTATGCTGGCTGTTCAATGATTTTTTACAATAGTTCAGGATGTTTTTGGCACTCTGAAATAGCCCTGAAATATCCACAAAATAGTCATTTGTGTCCCCAATTTTTTTACGTAAAAATACAACGAAACAGAACACCAACAAAGTATGTGAAAGGCTGCAGTGAGCAGATTTTTCTGCTCACTGTCGAGTGGTTCAAAAAGGAGAGGAAAAAGATTTTTCCGTCAACACCAATTGATCTTCCGTGCTATGACTCATTACTAACAAAAGATAGAGTGAACTATGCTCACAAATTATTCTCTAAACAATTTAGAGATTAAAAGTCACACATAAATTTTCTTTTATTTTTCTTTCAACACTTGAGAGAAAAGAGAAGAGCTAGGAAGGTAGGGTTTTGATCAAAATGAGATTCCACCAAAAATGAAAATAACTTTTTATTATATACTTAGCATTTTTTTAGATTAATTTGTAACTAAAATTACAAAATCATCCCCAAAACCCCTAGCAAAATTTGACCATATGCATTCTTGTAATATCCAAATTCAATTTTTGGTTTAATGTATCATGAATATATTGGTAAGTTACAAGAGAAAAAATTAACTTCCATTTGTTACAATTCAAAATTGTAACTCATTTTGAATAAATGAGTTTTAAAATTCATCAATTTCAAAATAATGTTTCAACTAAATGAATTAATGAACACTTTATGTTAAACTAGTTTAACATAGTTATTAAATATGACTTTAATTATTGATGAGTTGTGAGTTTATAATTAGACAATCTAATTATATTTAATTGTTATAGTATGTCGAGCTAGCACGGGGACCAAATGGACATATAGTTCCGAGTTTCAATAATCCTGAAATATTAATTAAACTATTTAATTAAATATTCTGAATTATTAACTTCAGGTTATTCCACTAAAAGACCAAATCTGCACTCTTCTTACCGTAGATAAATAATATAAGTTGAACTATATCGATGTCTATCGATATAGTCATCACATACAGATTGACCTTCACGAGTATCTCATAATTAGAGTCGGGTCATAATATCTGCCACACCATTCTAATTATTTTTACCTTAATTATCATGGATTCTCTAATGAATGATTTATTCATAAATATTATGAATATTAATCTTTCTATACGTAATCAAAAGACTTGAGCGCTTTAATCGTTCAAGTACCGAATCAACCCTTTAGGAAGATACTCATATACTTCTCGCAAGAAGGAGTGAACTCCATATCTATGTAAAACGTCCCCAACTATACACCAAATCATGTCCCCAAAATACGTAGCTATTGGTCGGGATTTCGACACCAACCTCACCTTTGTAAATCAAAGGACATAGCCTGCCATACAGGAGTTCGTAGTACACTCAAGATTCAAATCAATCCATATGTGACCATCTAGTAGATTAAAATAAATTTCTTTATTTAACAGATATTATTAGAATTTCATTTCTATCTAGGTCCAGTCCTATATGATCACATCATATAAGGTGCCTCAATTCTCATATCACCACATGGACGATATCAGATCAATGACGCCTTAAAATTATAGAATAGACCACAACTATAGATAAACCATAAATAAAGTACTCATTTTGTTTCTCTATATAGACTATTTTAGATTACTAACTTTAGACTTAAATCATCTTGTGTATCACACTCATACACTAAGTTTGAAGGTACATAAGTAATCCATGGTAAACTAGATAATTTACAATATGTGATTTAAATCAAAATAATTGATAAATGAACAATGCACCTTTTATTCTAAATAAATTATTATGTTTACACATTACATGAAGCCCTAGGGCATATATCCTAATAATCTCCCACTTGCACTAGATCAAATAAGATATGTCATGTAATTCTAGACCCTCTAGGTGACCTTCAAATATTTTAGCCGATAAAGTCTTTGTAAACGAATCAACCAGGTTTCCTGCGGATGCAATCTTCGTGACATGAACATCTCATCTCTGCATTATCCCCCTGATGAGATGCTATTTTCTCTCTATATGATTTACCCTTTTGTGGCTTCCTGGTTCTTTGGAGTTCGCCTCTGCACCACTATTATCGTAACAAAGTTTGAGTGGTTTATCCATGTCTGGAACAACTTCTAGATCTCCCAAGAATTTCCAGAGCCAGAATGTTTCCTTAATTTTTACGCAAGTTACTACATACTCTGCCTCTATAGTAGAGTCAGCAGTACAAGATTGATTTATGCTCCTCCATACAATTGCCTTACAACTAGGGTAAATACTGATCCAGATGTTGATTTTCTAGAATCGACATCCGTATGAAAATCAGAGTCTGTATATCCCCTGAGGATCATATCCTCACTAGAATACACAAGCATATAATTTCTTGTTCTCTTAAGATATTTGAGAATGTGTTTCATAGCTACCTAATGATCTAATCTTGGGTTAGACTGAAACCTATTGACTACTCCCACTACAAAATAAATATTTGGTCTCGTGTATAACATAACATACATGAGACTACCAACTTTTGAGGCATATAGGATATGTCTCATTTCCTAAACTCATTGAGGTTTCTTATGAGATTGTTGATTTGAAAAATAAATTCCATGATGAAAATATAAATTGCCTTTCTTGAAATTCTACATCTTAAATCATACAAGAATTTTTATCAATATAAGATGTTTGAGACATAACTAACACTCATCTCTTCCGATCCCGAAGAATCTGGATCCCAAGTACATAACTGACATGTCCCAAATATTTTGGTTGGAATTGGATAGCTAGCCATGATTTCTTGTTTGATAATATTTTTACATCATTCCCAACGAGTAAAATATCATCGACGTATAACACGAGAAAAACCACCTTACCATCAATGACGGCCTTGTATACACAACGCTCATTGACGTTATGCTCAAAATCATATGACTTGATCGTGGTATCAAATCTCATGTTCGAAGATTGAGATGCATATTTGAGTCTATAAATGGACTTTTGCAGCTTGCAAACCTGTTGCTTTTGACATTGGGCTATGAACCCCTCTGGTTGTACCATATAGATACACTCATCAAGATTACCATTCAAGAATGTAGTTTTGACATCCATATGTCAAATCTCATAGTCATAATATGCGGTAATGAAGAGAAGAGTATGGATGGATTTGAGCATGGCTACTAGCGTGAAAGTCTCCTCATAGTCGACTCCCTCTTTTTGGGTATAACCTTAGCCACTAGCATTGCCTTGAAAGTTTGTACTTTCCCATCTGTTTCTCTCTTTCTCTTGTAGATCTACTTGCATCCTATGGGTTGTACCCCATCAGGTTGGTCTACAAGTTCCCAGACTGAGTTGGAGTACATTGAATCCATCTCGAGAATCATGGCTTTGAGTAATTCCTCTTTATCAGAATAATCCATTGCACTATGATAGGCTAATGGATATCTACATTATCACTGAATGCGACAACTTATGCCTCTCCAACTCTCAGATAGCGTTCAGGTTGTCATACAACCCTCTCACTGCGTCTAGGTTGTAGATCATTCTGATATACTTGTATATGACGCTAAGATGTCAAAAGTGTTATGCTTCTGTCAATTTTTGTTGATGATGGCGTGCTGGTTGAACTAGCTAGTAACTCATCAAGTTACACTTTACTCTAAGGTTTGAACTCTTTTAAATAGTTCTCCTCAAGAAATGTAGCATTTGTCGATATAAACACTTTATTATCTTCCAGACTATATAAAAACCCACCATTAGTCTCCTTAGGATAGCCTACAAATAAGCACACCTAAGAACGTTGCTCTAACTTTGCAGTCTTATTCGTTAGTATATGTGCTGGACATCCTCATAAATGGAAATATCGTAAACTAGTTTTACAACCACTCCACAACTCTAAGGGAGTCTTAAGAAAAGATTTCGATATAACTACATAAAATATATACATTATTATTAGCAATGCATATTCCCACAATGAACTAGGCAATGAATTGTAAATAAATATAGATCACCAGAATACACAAGCATATAGTTTCTAGATCTCTTAAGATACCTGATAATGTGTTTCATAGCTTCCCAATGATCTAATCACAGGTTAGACTGAAACCTACTGACCACTCCTACTGTAAAACAGATGTCTAGTTCGTGCATAACATAACATACATGAGACTACCAACTTTTGAGGCATATGTGATATTGACACGAATCCAGCCGCTCAAGGAACATTAGATGTCACAACCAGTAATATGGAGAGCCTTTACAAGTTCCAACAGGGCCAATCACATGCCAGAAAGCTAAGAAGATCAGAGACGCAATGGCGGGACTAGCACAGAATGCCATGGCCGAGTGTGACAGACAACCCCAAGGCTATTGGCGTCACATGAGGGCTTCAACGGAGTGGGTCCAAAGCTATTTCACGTGGCCCTAGTCATTATAGAAGACGCGCAATAGCCGATTTTGAAGATATGATCATTTTGAAGAATTTGGCCATTTTATGCCTTATATGTAATTGAGATAAATAAGCTTGCATTTTGACATTTTGAATGACATATTGACTCTAGTTAGGCTACTTATAACTTAGTTAGCTAGATCATTTGGGTCAAATTGGATTAGAACTAAGTTAGTTAGTTAGTTAAATGACTTATTAGGCATTCTTTAGAAATGATGCCACTTTTGTTGACTTTTTATTTTTTTGATCTTTTTGCCACTTGCATAAAGATCTTGGTGGAGATATTTATAATATTTTAAGTAGTTTTAGGACCTTTTGGTCTTTTTACCTTTGAAGGGTATTTTAGTAAATTTTCCATATCTTAAATATTGTAAACTTTGTATTCTTCAATAATAAATTACAAATTTCGAATTTCTTCAAAGAAAAATGGCTATGGCCGAATTTCAAGCTTAAGGGTGGGATTCCCCTTTGTTTTAGCTTTGACTTATCTAAGTGACTGGTGCTTACACACGCGTATAACGCAAGCGCACGTATCGTTCAAGTAGTATAAAAAGTATCGATCCCACGAGGACTTAATACCTAATCTATTAATTTTATGAGGTCAAATGATTACTAGTATCTAACAGGTTGATTTGAAATGATGAAGGTTTTGAATTTAAAAACAAGTAAATAAAATTGCTCGAACGTAGGTTTAAGAAAATTCAATATTAAAAACTATCTAGGGTTGTGATTTCTTCCAATATCATTTTAAAGATGAGTGGTTATTTTATGTTTGTGTAATAAATCGGTTTACTAACCTGGAACACTAAATTATGCAAAAGCCTCTGTCGATGGTCAGACGCAAATACCCAGTTTAACCCAATTAAACCATATGTCTATGTCAACCAAATTATCTGGATTCATTAAGTTTAAGTTCCAATTATGGCTACCCCCGCTTGACAGATATATGTCTATCCTGTAAGGAAATCTATTAAAGGTTATCCATCCTCAAGGAAGATCGTGGGCTATTAAGTTTAAGGCTTAAACCTAAATTTTCTTTGTCAAGTTTATTTTAGATTTACCACATCAATCTTATTAGTGGCCAATTAACAAGACGCATTAAGCTTAAGACTTAATAAGTAAACCTTTAAATTACCCAAACTATAATTTAACCCCTTATAAACTGGTGATATTGGATTTCATCACAACCCCAGATAACTGGCTTAGTTACGACACATATTTACGGGTAGTAAAAAAAACTTAAATAAAATAAAAGACAAAGTAAAATACTGAAAATTAAATACTGAAAATTAAATGCTGAAAAGTAAATGCTGAAAGTAAATGCTGAAATTAAATACTGAAAATTAAATGCTGAAAAGTAAATGCTGAAAAAGTAAATTGCTGAAAGTAAATTGCTGAAAAGTAAATAAAGTAAAATTACAATAAAAGAAAATGATGAGGTAAAAAGATCCACTTTTATTACTTCTATTTTAGATATTTCCCTTAATATAATATATTAACTTTGCATGATAATTACCAACCAGCCATATAAGCGGTATCCAGATTAAGTCAAATTAATAATTAATTACCAACCGACCAATCAGGCGGTATCCAGTTTAGTCAGGTTAAAACCAATTTAAATAATTACCAACCGACCAATATGGCGGTATCCTCGTTAAGTCAGGTTTTAACTAGTTTATATATTATAATTAATGGAGATTAATCTAAATATTAGTAATAAAAGTTTTACCTTTTACCCCAGCAAATGGGAGTTACCTCCTCATTACTGAAAAGTAAAAACTGAAAATTAAAGAAAGAAAAGTACTGTGCGTAAAAGTAAATTGCGGAAAGTAAAAACTTAAAAGTAAAGAAAAGAAAGTGTGAAAGCGGAAATTAATTACTGAAAGCTGTAAATAAACAAACAAGATACAATCTTCTTAGTATTCTTAAGGAATTCCTTAGAAGAAAGTATGAATTTTACAAATGAAATGGCTTGGTATTTATAGGCAAAATTTTGCCTCCATCAAATCATCCACCAAATCCATTATTAATTGCTCCACTAATTGCTCCACCAAATCCATTATTAATTGCTCTACTAATTGCTTATCATGTTTGGTGGTGATTTGATAATTGTTTTTATTTTTTTATTAATTTATTTTTTGCTTTGAAAATGATTGAAAGTGACTTTAATAATTACACACAACACACTTCTGGATGGTTCATCAATTTCGGGCATTAAATCTTCAGAATTCGAAATTAATTTGTCTTTCAAAGTTGTAGATCTTTGATTCTTATTTAATCTGGAACTTGAATCAGCTCAATCCAATATCGGAGTAAAACTTTATGCCCAAAATACGACAGATGCGCAAAACTAGAATTTCCAAAACTGCACTTCGTTAAAACGCCCTTTCAAGTTTCCAATCTCCAAAATTAATATGTCAAGTCCAATTTTTGCCCATATTTGACCCACATTTCGTCATTAATGATTTCTTTGTGTCCCAATATTATTTTATCTGCAAAATAAACTAAAACACATCAAAACATTCATCAAACCCGAGAAACTAAACAAAATATTAAGTAAAAGGGGCAGTAAATATTGATATATTTTCCGCTCACCACTAAGGCGTGGCAACCTTGGTGGCGTCTCTGTGCTAGCAGAACACTGCAAGGAATCATCTTAAGGGCTCTCAAGGACAAGTTCATTGTGGGTATTCTTTGTGGTCTTGGAAGGGTTTTTCCTACAAAATCAAATTCGCGGTGCTTGGGGTTCTATCCGTTGCGAGGGGTTTGCTTGGCCTTAGACATCCAAGTGAGTTCCACGTCATTTGGTATCAGAGCTTAGGGTTCCAAGGTCTGATTTTTATATCTTTACTTCATGTTTTCATTTAGTCTTTATTGTGTTTGTTGGTCATCAAGATACTTGTTCATATTGATTCTTGGTTTTTTATTTCTTAAGTGTTTTTGCCTTTTTTTGAATTGCCTGTGACCGGTGTACCCGCCTTATACCGAATTACCGGTGTAAAAATACACTAGACACAACTTTTGCAACCAAAAAGTTTAATACCGACCTTCATACCGGTCTACCTAGGATTATATAGCTTCTGGACTGGGTAAGTTTCATACCGACATTCATACCGTCTAACTGAGTATTACATAGCTACTGGAATCGTGATAGTTTCATACCGGTCCCATATCGGACTACATACCGGTCAACTTGTTCCAAAAACATAGCTACTGGAACTGGGCTAATTCATACCGGCTTACATATCGATCTACATACCGACGAACCTGTCAGTAAAACATAGCTATTGGAACCGGGAAGCAACCATACCGGTCCCATGCCAGACCCAAATCGGTCAACACTTAGAATTTTTTAAAAGCTTAAGTAACCTGAAGAGAAAAAAAATAAGAGTAAAAAAGTTCCAAAATTTGCTTGAGATTGGTTGGTTCCATATCATCAATTGGGTGTCTGAGAATGGTAATTCAACAAAATTTCTATTGAGGCACCAAATTTTCATCCTAATTTGCATACGTCCGGGATTGTTTGCATGCTTGTTTGCCTATTGTCATAGTTTGTGTTTTCCTTACTGCAGGCATTCTAGCTTTAGGTTTTCTTTGAATTGAGTCTACATATTTGCTAATTCTTACTCGCATTACTTCGTTTGCCCTATATTGGTTTCTTGTTGTTTATGCTAGCTTGAAAATTACACATTTCTATGAACTTATATGGTAAGTCATATTCATATTATATTGAGTGCAAACACGAGTAGAGTGGAGTGATACGTAATTGAGTGCAAACACGTGAGTGAGTGATATTGTGAGATTATATAATTATTTTCACTTATTAGTTACTTCAAATCTGTTTGTTGAAGCTTTGAGATGACATGTACTAGTTTGACGGTGGATGAGAAGCTTGAGGCTTTAGATAGAAAGTTTACACATATAATGGAGAACAAGAATACTACTTTGGAGAGGTTGTCAAAGAGTGTTGATAGTATACAGACAAGCAGTATTCCACGAGTACCACCATAAGTTGTGCCACCGCGACAAGTTCCTCCACCTCGAGTACCGGTAGTGGAAGAGAAGGTCGAGAATGATTCTGATGGGTTTGATGATTTGGAAGACTCTGTTAAGGAGGAAGAGAGGTATAGGCTCAGGAATCATAGGCAAGAGCAGAGGCATGATAGAAGAGATAAGAGGTTTGATAGGCAGAGAAGATTTGATGACAGACGTGAAAAATATGAAAGGAGAGGTTATGATAGACATGATGATTTGAGTAACATTAAGATCAGGATACCAAATTTCCGGGGCAAGATTGATCCTGAAGCGTATTTGGAGTGGGAGAAGAAAATCGAGTTGATTTTCAACTGTCATTATTACTCTGATGAGAAGAAGATCAATTTGGCAGCCATGGAATTCACTGATTATGTGATGATTTGGTGGGATCAGATTATCACTAATAGAATGAGGAATTATGAGAGGTCAGATCATACATGGGAAGAACTTCGAGGTCTTATGAGGAAATGATTCATACCCAGCCATTACTACCGATAGTTGTATTAGAAACTATAACATATGTATCAATGGGCCAAAAGTGTAGAGGATTACTATACTGAGATGAAGGTTACCATAATCAGAGCAAATGTAGTGGAGGATGCAGAGGCTACTATGGCAAGGTTTCTAGAGGGCTTGAATAAAGAGATTGTCAACATAGTGGAGTTGCATCATTATTTTGATTTGGAGGATATGCTTCACATGGCTCTCAAGGTAGAGAGCAACTTAAGAAGAAGACTACATCCAGATTTGGTACTCAGACTACTCCTGCATGGATGGGGAAATGGGTTCTTAATGATCCACGTGATGGAGGATTTAACAAGCCAATGACCAAACCAAGTTCCAAGGGTAAGAAGTCTACGGAACCAAGCAGGGCTAAACCGAAACCTGAGGGTACAACACCCAAGACTAAGGATGTCAAGTGCTTTAAGTGTTTGGGGATAAGACATCATGCTTCACAGTGCCCCAACAAGCGCACCTTGGTGATTGATAAGAAGAGTGGTGAGGTACATTCTACTGACATTGAGGTTGAGGTTGAGGATGATGAGCCTGCGATAGAGGATACTAGTGACAGAGAGGGAGCTGCATACCCGCTGGATAATTTATCCTTAGTTGTGAAGCGTGCTTTGAGTGCAAAAATTGGTGAGGATAAAAGTGATCTGCAGAGGGAGAACATATTCCAAACTAGATTTCGTGTGAATTTCAAGGGGTGTAGTATGATCATTGACGGAGGCAGTTGTACTAATGTCGCAAGTACGTCTTTAGTTGAGAGGTTGAGATTAGATTGCTTGAAGCATCCCAAGCCTTACAAGTTGTAGTGGTTGAATGACTGTGGAGAAGTATGAGTGACTAGGAAGGTATTATTGAGCTTTACCATTGGACCTTATATTGATGATGTTTATGTGATGTTATACCCATGCATACATGACACATCCTTTTAGGAAATCCGTTGCAGTTTGATAGAAATGTTATACACGATGGGTTTAAGAATAAATATTCATTTCAGCATAAGGGAAAACCCATTACCTTATACCCACTTACACCGAGGCAAGTCCACGAAGATCAAGTCAAGTTGCAACTTGAGAGAGTTAGGGAGAAAGAGAGTGCAAACACAACCTTGGAGAAAACACATGAAGAGAGTATGACCGAACCTGGTAAGAAAATTAAGGCTAAGGCCGTGAGTGTTCCCAAGGGGTGTGTGAGTGAACCTAAAGGGGAAACGAAAAGGGCGAGTGAAATAAGCTTCTACATTGGTGAGGGTGAAGTAATGAGAGCTTACAAGGCTAGCAAGCTCATGATTTTGCTAGTCTACAAAGATCACCATATTTGTATAGCTAACACTGACCCTTTGCTTTCTTTGTCCATTTCATCTCTTTTGCGGGAATTCAATGATGTGCTGACAGAGGACATTCCTAGTGGGCTCCCACCCGTTAGAGGTATTAAGCACCAGATAGATTTCATACCTGACGTAATCATTCCCAATAGACCAGCCTACCAAAGTAATCCTGAGGAAACAAAAGAACTTCAGAGGCAAGTACAGGAGTTTATGGAGAAAGAGTATGTCAGAGAAAGTATAAGTCCCTGTGCGGTACCAATTCTTCTAGTTCATAAGAAAAAATGGGATGTGGTGTATGTGTGTTGATTTTCGAGCGATCAATAATATAACAGTAAAGTATCGTCACCCTTTTTCTAGACTAAATGACATTTTAGATGAATTGCATGGTTCCAAAATTTTTAGTAAGATTGATTTAAAAAGTGGATACCATCAAATTCGCATGAGAGAGAGAGATGAGTGGAAAACTGAATTTAAGACCAAGTATGGCTTGTAGGAATGGTTTGTTATGCTATTTGGTCTTACAAACGCACCTAGCACATTTATGAGATTGATGAATCATGTTATTTATTTTGATGACATCTTAGTTTACAGTAAAACAATAGATGAGCATGTTACGCATTTGAAGCATGTTATTGATGTGTTAAGGCATGAGAAACTGTATGCTAACATTGATAAATGCATTTTTTGTATGGATAGAATGATTTTCCTTGGTTTTGTTGTAAGTGCAGATGGCATCGAAGTTGATGTGGAAAAGGTAAAGGCAATTCAAGATTGGCCTACACCGACAACTGTGACCGAATTCAGAAGCTTCCATGGATTAGCAAGCTTCTACCATAGATTTGTTAGATACTTCAGCAGTATTGCAGCACCATTGACTGAAGTAGTGAAGAAAACTGTTGGCTTCAAATGGGAAAAAGAGCAGAAGTGTGCATTCTAGGATCTAAAAATGAAGTTGTGCAGTGCACCAGTTTTGGCGCTACCCAACTTTGAGAAGACATTTGAGATTGAGTGTGACGCATCCAGATTAGGAATTGGAGCGGTTCTTATGCAAGAAAAGAGGCCAATAGCCTACTTTAGTGAGAAGCTTAACAGAGCAGTTTTGAGATACCCCACATACGACAAGGAGTTATATGCGCTAGTGAGGGCCCTTGAGACTTGGCAACATTATCTATGGCCTCGAGAGTTTGTGATCCATACAGATCATGAGTAATTGAAGCATTTGAAAGGTCAAGGTAAGCTAAATAAATGGCACACACGATGGTTAGAGTTTGTTGAGACATTTCCATACGTAATCCACTACAAACAAGATAAGGAAAATATTATCGCTGATGCACTATCGCGAAGGTATGTTTTACTTACTTCAGTGAATGTAATGATGCTTGGGTTTGATTTTTTTTAAAAAATTTATAAAAATGATATTGACATCAGTACTATCTATACTACATGTGAAAAGTCTACCTTTAGTAAATTCTACCAACATGATTGGTTTATGTTTAAGAAAAATAGATTATGCATTCCTGTTTGTAGTATGCATGAATTGTTAGTTAGGGAAGCGCATGAGGGAGGTTTAATGGGGAACTTTGGCATTACCAAGAACTTAGGAGTATTGAGTGAACATTTCTATTGGCCTAAAATACTGAGAGATATTGAGCATTTGTGTGATAAATGCTTAACTTGTAAAAAGGCTAAATCTAAGGTTATGCCTCATGGTTTGTATACACCATTGCCTATACCTAGCAAGCCATGGGTAGATTTATCAATGGACTTTATATTGGGTTTACCTAGGACTAGGCGGGGTAGAGATTCCATTTTTGTAGTGGTTGATAGGTTCAATAAGATGGAACACTTTATAGCATTTCATAAGACTGATGATGCCACTAACATTGCTGACTTATTCTTTAGAGAAGTAGTACGACTCCATGGAATTCCACGGAGTATAGTTTCAGATCGTGATGTTAAATTCCTTAGTCACTTTTGGAAAATTTTATGGGGTAAGTTAGAAACTAAAATTTTATATTCTACTACTTGTCACCCCAAACTGATGGACAAACCGATGTGGTTAATATGACTTTGACTCAGTTATTGCGTACTATTATCACTAAGAACATAAAAACTTGGGAGGATTGTTTTCCTTTTATTGAATTTGTATATAACCGTAGCATTCATTCTTCTACATCTTATTCACCATTTCAAATTGTTTACGGTTTTCACCCACTAACTCCATTAGATCTGTTACCATTATCTGTTGATGAGCATGTAGGGTTAGATGGCAAAAGAAAAGCTGATTTGGTGAAACACATACATGAGAAAGGAAGAGAGCACATACAGAGGAAAAATGAGCAATATGCTTCTCATGCCAATAAGGGAAGAAAACGTCTGGTATTTCATCCTGGTAATTGAGTTTGGGTAAACATGCGCAATGAGCGATTTCCTGAACAACGTAAATCCAAATGATACGGAACTCACTTGGATGTCCAAGGCCAAGCAATCCCCTCGCAACAGATAGAACCCCAAGCACCGCGAATTTGATTTTGTAGGAACAAAACCCTTTAAAGGCCACAAAGAAGACCCACAAAGAACTTGTTTTTGAGAACCCTTAAGATGATTCCTTACAGTGTTCTGCTAGCACGGAGACGCCACCAAGGTTGCCACGCCTTAGATAAGTCAAAGCTGAAACAAAGGGGAATCCCTCCCATAATCTTGAAATTCGGCCATAGCCATTTTTCTTTGAAGAAATTCGAAATTTGTAAGTTGTTATTGAAGAAGACAAAGTTTACAATATATATGATAAAACAAATTTACTAAAATGCCATTTAAAGGTAAAAAGACCAAAAGGTCCTAGAACTACCCAATGGCTACATAACGCTAAAGACCTAAGTAGTCATTTACTAAATATTATAAATATCCCCACCAAGATCTTTATGCAAGTGGCAAAAAGATCAAAAAATAAAAAGTCAACAAAAGTGGCATCATTTCTAAAGAATGCCTAATAGGTCCTTTTAACTAACTAACTTAGTTCTAATCTAATTTGACCCAAATGATCTAGCTAACTAAGTTACAAGTAGCCTAACTAGAGTCAATATGTCATTCAAAATGTCAAAATACAAGCTCATTTGTCTGAATTACATATAAGACAATGGCCAAATTCTTCAAAATGGTCCTATCTTCAAAATCGGCTATTGTACGTCTTCTATAATGAATGGGGCCATGTCAAATAGCTTTGGACCCACTCCATTGAAGCCCTCATGTGGCGCTAATATGCATTGGGGTTGTTTATCATACTCGACCATGGCATTCTGTGCCAGTCCCGCCATTGCGTCTCTGATCTTCTTAGCTTTCTGACGTGTGATTGGCCCTGTTGGAACTTGTAAAGGCTCTACCATATTACTGGCCGTGACATCTAATATTCCTTAAGTGGCTTGATTCGTGTCAGATATGTATCATTTCCTAAACTCATTAAGGTGTCTTATGAGACTATTCTTTTGACAAATGAATTCCATGTCGAAAAGGTAAATTGCCTTTCTTTGAATTTTACATCCAAATCGCACAAGGATCTTGCCGATATAAAATGCTTGAGAAATATCTAACACATGTCTCTTGTGATTCTGAAGAATCTGGATCCCAAGCACATAACTAGCCTCTCCCAAATCTTTCATTTGGAATTGGTTAGTTGCCAGGATTTCACGTTTGATAATATTTTTACATCATTCCCAATGAGTAAAATATCATTGACGTACAACACGAGAAAAACCACCTTACCATCAATGAAAACCCACCTTACCATCAATGACACACTTGTATACACAAGGCTCATCGATGTTCTGCTCATATTTATAAGATTTGATCGTGATATCAAATCTTATATTCCAAGATCGAGATGCCCGTTTGTGTCCATAAATAGACCTTTACATCTTGCAAAACATTTTCTCTTGAACTTGGGCTATGAACACCTCTAGTTGTACCATATAGATACACTCATTAAGATTTTCATTCAAGAATGCAGTCTTGACGTCCATATGTCAAATCTTATAGTCATAATATGCGGCAATAGAGAGAAGAGTACAGATGGATTTGAGCATGGCTACTGGTGAGAAAGTCTCCTCATAGTCGACTCTCTCTTTTTAGTAATAACCCTTAACCACTAGCCTTGCCATGAAAGTCTGTACCTTCCCATATGCTCATCTCTTTCTCTTGTAGATCCACTTGTAACCTATGAGTTTTACCCCATCAGTTTGGTCTATAAGTTCCCATACTGAGTTGGAGTATATCGAATTCATCTCAAGTTTAATGGCTTTGAGTCATTCCTCTTTATCAGAATCATCCATTGCGATATGATAGGTTTGTTGGAGTTGGTGCTTGGAGTGTCAATCCGAATAATATATTTTATTATTTATTCATAAAATAACTACATTTTCATTTCATACCTTATTAATGGTATGTCATTATGCGTATTAGATTGATGTATAGATATGCTAAGTATGACATCGACCTTAGAATAGTCTTGTAGTAATACTGGACACTAGGTGGTCCGATATTGGGATAAGTATTACTATTATAATTATTCTTAAAGTAAATATTCCTAGTTGTTGGTTTTGGAATACAGTCGAATTACTATAACCTAGAAGACTAGAACATGTCGTATATTGGAATTGGAGTTCCAATGATTTAACCGGATGTACCATGAGCTTTGGAAGCTCGTAAAGACATATGGGTATTAGTTGGACCAAATACTGAATGACTAATATGTGATTTCTAATAGTTGGAAGTACACACCACTGTCAATAGGAATCTTCTCGAGTCGAGTAGCATATGTAATCATTTGACTATAGGATAACATTGATTTTATGTGAGATCCTCCACACTTTAATGTCATGTATGTCTGAAAATCTTTCATGGTCTGGCCTTTAAAAGTTCGTTGGGTGTGCACTGATTTACTCAGTAATCAAGTGCGAAGCTAGATAGGATCCGTCAGACCGTATGTGTACCATAAGCGGTTTATGTATCCATGTTAGTAAAGTCACGATTCTTAAAGCTTTGGTAAAAATCGATCACCGAGGGTGGATCACATCAGTTATGAAGAATCGTGGACATGTCGACATGAGATGTGCGCCTCGAAAACTTGATGGTATATTCTATGTTTCCTGAGCATAACTCAGATAGCCTATGTTGGAGGGATTGTTAAACATATGTGATGCACTCAGCTTGTATAGTTTAGAAAGGTCATTCGTGTTATTCGTGAATTTGGAGGTGGCCGAATTACGTACATATTAGCTAGGCTTATATAACGAACGTGTCTGAACTTATAGAGTCCCAATATGAAGTTTACTTTTTGAGCACTTGGGTAGCCAATTAATTTTGATAAAAGATAATATTCGATATTATAATTATCAACTAAGATAATCAAGTGTTATTGGATAACATTGATTATTTACTTTTACCTAATTGGATTAATTGGATAATATTGATTATTTACATTTTGACCTAATAACAAGCATATTGTGTTTATACTTCCAAAGCCTCCTAACACAATTTATTAGCCTTATTTCAACATTAAGTTATGTGATCATGCATCTAATACATAAAAGAACATAACTTAAGAGAAGTTCAAACTTACCTAGCAAGCTTGATGCAAAAATCCAATTTTTTTTTTTTTTTTTGAAATGATAGGAGAACCTCCATGGTTTGTAAGCTTCACTCCAATATCCAATCTTGATTCCAATGTTAGCAAGCTTCAATCCAAGATCCAATCTTGATTTCTCCTAGATGAAATGTTGTAGAGACTTCACAAGCTTCTCTAAACATTTCTCTAACTTAGGCTAATTTCTCTAAGAATATGTTTGTACTTAGCTTTCTCAAGCTTTTGCTTTTCTTAATTAAAACCTTCCTAAAGCTTGCTATTTATAGCAAAACTTAGGCAATTTTTAATTAATAAAAGTTGTAATCAATTTTTATGTGGGCTTAATCTAATTTGTCGAAATATGTATAATTAGGTGTGACTAATCTTCATTGTCTACCACTTTGATTTAATCCAATTAAATCAAGACAATGATTATGAAATGGATTAGTTCAATGGTTGCCACTTTGATTTAATCCAATTAAATCAAGCCAAAACCACCTATTATTACATACTTACAATTACCATAATATCCTCAAATGGTATAGATAATTATGATTTTATAATTAAGCCCTAGTGTAATTATTGAATTAATCCAATTAATCTAATTAGGTCAAAGTTAATAATCAATGTTATCCAATAACACTTTATTATCTTAGTTGATAATTATAATATCGAATATTATCTTTTATCAAATTAATCGGCTACTCAAGTGCTCAACGAGTACACTTCATATTGGGACTCTCTAAGTTCAGATACGTTCGTCATATAAGCCTAGCTAATATGTACGCCATTCGGCCACCTCCGAATTCGTGAAGAACACGAACGATCTTTTTGAATTATACAAGTCGAGGTCATCACAGATGTTTAACAATCTCTCTGTCGTAGGCTATCCGAGTTGTGCTAAGGAAACATAAAATACACCGTCAAGTTTCTAAAACGCGCATCTCATGTCGACTTGTCCATGATTCTTCATAAATGATGCGATCCACCCTAGGTGATCGACTTCGGCCAAAGCTTTAAGAATCGCGACTTTACTCACGTGGATACCTAAACCCCTTATGGTACAAATATGGGCCAATGGATCATATCTTGCTTCACACTTAATTACTGAGTGCATCAATCTACACCCAACGAACATCTAGAGGCCAGACCATGAAAGGTTTTTGATATACATGACATCAAAGTTTGGAAGATCTTACACAAAATCAATGTTATCCTATAGTTAAAGGATTACATATGCTACTCGTCTCGAGGAGAGTCCTACTGACGGTGGTGTGTACTTCCAATTATTATGAATCACCTGTGAGTCATTCAGTATTCGGTCCAATCAATACCCAAAAGTGTATACACGTTTCCAAAACTCATGGTACATCGGATTAAACCATTGGAACTCCAATTCCAATATACGATATGCGCTAGTCTTCTAGGTTATAGGAATTCGACTGTATTCAAAAACCAACGACCATGAATATATACTTTAAGAATAATTTACAATAGTAATATTTATCCCAATGTCAGACCACCTAGTGTCCAGTATTACTACAAGATTATTCTAAAGTCGATGTCATTCTTATGTGCTGCAAGCGCACTAGGTGTTCACGGGTCTGAAATATTTTTCTGATTTTTAATCAATATTAGGAAACTATCTAGGGTTGTGAATCTTTCTAATATCTTTTAAAAGATGAAGCAGTTATTTCATGTTTGTGTAATAAATCGGTTTACTAACCTGGAACACGAAATTATGCAAAAGCCTCTATCAATGGTCGGACGCAAATACCCAGTATAACCCAATTGAACCATATGTCTATGTCAACCAAATTACATGGATTCATTAAGTTTAAGTTCCAATTATGGCTACCCCCGTCTGACAGGTATATGTCTATCCTGTAAGGAAATCTATTAAAGGGTTATCTATCCTCAAGGAAGATCGTGGGCTATTAAGTCTAAGGCTGAAACCTAAAATTCCTTTGTCAAGTTTATTTTAGATTTACCAGATCAATCTTATTAGTGGCCAATTAACAAGACGCATTAAGCTTAAGACTTAATAAGTAAACATTTAAATTACCCAAACTATAAAATAACCCCTTATAAACCGGTGATATTAGAATTCATCACAACCCCAGATAACTAACTTAGTTACGACACATAACTAGGGCTAGTAAAATAAAAGACATAAAGTAAAAATACTGAAAAGTAATTGCGGTAAAGTAAAAGCTGAAAAGTAAATTACAATAAAATAAAATGCTAAGGTAAAATGATCAACTTTTACTATTTACTATTTAGATATCTCCATTAATATAATATATTAACTTTTGATTATTTTACCAACCAGCCATATAGGCGGTAACCTGATTAAGTCAAATTAAGTCCAACCAGCCATAAAGGCGGAACCAAAATAAACCTTCCATATAGGCGGTAAGAAAATTTAATTACCAACCGACCAATCTGGCGGTATCATTGCTTAGTCAGGTTTAAACCAGTTTAAAATGAATTACCAACCGACCAATATAGCGGTATCCTCATTACGTCAAATTTTAAATAGTGAATATATTATATTTAAGGGAGATTAATCTAAATAGCAATAGTAAAAGAATTACCTTTCACCATAGCAGTGGGAAGTTAACTCCTCATGTTGAATAGTAAAAACTGTAAAAGTAAAGAAAGTAAATTACTATTATTACAGAACGTAATTAAAATTAATTACAAAACAAAAATTAAAAGAAACTAGATAGAAAACTCTCTATTTACATCAAAGAATTCAAAGAGGAAGGTACATCTAAAACTGAAATTTTGAGCTCTATTTATAAGACTCGGTAAGCCCTCAGCATCGCGACGCCAAAGTTTCTTCTTGCATCGCGACGCTATGACGTGTCAACCCGGTTCAGATTCTTATCTGCTGACATGGCGATTGCGGATAATTAATTCAATAATTATGCTGATGTGGCAATGACGTGGCGCTGATATGGTGCTGACGTGGCGACAAGTGGCGAAAGGGATTGTCGGCACCATATGATGATGACACGTGGCACATTGTGATTGGCTGATGAAGACGTGGCGATGACGTGGCACTTTGACTCGGTAAACCGGTGATGTGGACAATGACGTGGCTGACACGTGGGTACACATGGCGATGGCGATTATCGGAACCGTATGATGATGACAAGTGGCACGACGCACGTTAGCAGATCGGCTGTGATGGTGACACATGTCACGGCGCACGTTAGCAAAGTCAAACTTCTCATATTCTGACACGTGGACCTGACGCACGTTAGCATGGATCGGCGCACGTTAGGCGTCGCGACGCACAAAATTACGAAAATACCCTTTTGTCTGTTTTTCACTATTTTGGCCCCAAATCACCTCCAGAGAGTCCTGAAACTTTATTTATCTACAAAATAACACAAAACACATCAAAATATTCACAAAATTCAAGAAACTATACAAAATATTAGGTTAAATGAGTGGGAAATAGTGATATAATTACCACTTATCACACCCTCAAACCTAACATTTTGCTAGTCCTCGAGCAAAACATAAAATAAAATACATAAAAAACCTTAAAATTTAACTAAGCCACTTTCGTAGGGATCACGATTGCATTTAGCGTATGCAACAAGCCTTTAAACCCCTAAGTGTCTCTAGTGGACGAGTTGTAGTCTCGTGAGGGTTTACAGTAATGATACCCACAAATATTTTACAAAAGTAAAAAGGTAGTGAAACTAATGCACACAAAAGCAAAAAGACAAGAGAAAAGAAAATAAAGAAGTTAGTGACTAATCAGGTGAAACTTCTACTCCAAGTTACTAGTTGTTTTCTTTCTTTCTAAATTACTGAATAAGTAAATTCTCCGGTTATATTTACCATTCTCCATATACACAGCCAACAAAATACTAAACAACTCATTTTTGCCCAAACAATCACAAGTGCAGTTGATAAGAGAGTAATATTTTTGTCCTAAAGATTTATCAGAATTCACACCTTTTTGCAGCAATGGAATAATTTTTCTGATTTTTCTGATTTTTTCTTTGATTTTTTTTAATTTATATACAATTTCTTCTATCTATGTAGCGAGTGTTGGGTCGGTGGCTCCCAAACCAGTTGGCTTTAGGGCACCAAGTGTTAAGACACCCCTACAAACTCAATTACTCAGACTTCAGATATATATATTTTTACAACATCCTTGATCCATGTAGCGAGCTTTGGGCCAGTGACTCCCAAACCAGTTGGCTTTAGGGCACTAAGTGTTAAAACACCTCTACAAACTTAATAACTCGGATCTCAGACCTTTTTTTTTTTACTCCAATGCTTTTCATAGATGCTTCCTCCAATTAAACTAGAGCACTGAATATTACAAACTTTTCAATTTTAGCTCATGTCTATATGTTACTATGCATGTCGATAATACCTGCTAACTAAGCATATGAAGATCTATTTTAGTCAGTATTATGGAGAATTCACAAATTAAATAATTCAAAAGGAAATAAACAAAAATTAACTTGTTCCGAAATAGGTTTGAGATATGTCTCAGGAGTGGAAATTCCTTACACAGCTATCTCTTACCAATTTCACATTTTTAGTCAAAATAAAACAAAAACGCAAAATATTTTTGTAATTTTTGAAAAAAATTCAATTTTTTTGTATTTTTCGAAAAATTTTGGATTAAAAATAAAAACAACACACAACTATAAACAAGATACTGATCAACTAATTCCCTCCCCCAAACCTAAATGAGACATTGTCCCCAATGTCTTAAACAGTAGAAAAGAGTTTAGAAGATAATACCTGGTTAGCTGAAATTCTATACGAAAAGTTAAAGGTTAAGATCCAGATTAATCTGACGCCTCTTACCACGATCGTTATCGGACCAATTTATCTTTGAAAGGATAGTGTCAATTTGTGGTTCATAGGCTAAGATTTGGTCAATTAGATCCGGAGCAGTTCTGGTAGTGAAGATGAGTTCTTTTAAAGGTTTTGACACCAACCCATTTCTCCGGGCATCATCAAGAAACACACAAAGAAAATCATAAAATCCTTCAACTTTGTACAGTCGAAGCGGTTTCTGGTGTATGTTCATGTTCGCCCAAGATAATACTGTAAACATTTCCTCCAATGTACCCAAGCCACCTGGCAAAGTAAAAAAGCATCAGCACAATTAATCATTTCTACCAGTTGTTCGGACATACCTGGCACGATCAGTTCCTCTCCATTTGATGGTCTAATAAAATTTGCTTCTACCAAGGGTTTTGGGATGATTCCCAAAACGTGACTGCCTCCTTCCTATACAGCCTTTGAAACGATCCCCATTAATCCAGGATTGCCTCTGCCATATACTAAGTGCATATTCCTTGCAGCTAAGACTCGACCCAATTCCCGTGCTGCTTCTACATATTGTGGCTTAACACCAACACTAGTATCGTAAAACACACAAATGTTTTCAACTCGTCTTCTTGAAGTGGCTTCCATGTTTTACTCTGGATGTCTTCAAAAGTGCAATGATGAGTTGAATTTATAACATCTGAAAAAGGGTGAGGAAAATAATAGCACTAGTACCTGCCAAATGACAATTATTAGTTAACAGTAAAATAAATCGTGATAGTCAAAAAGGTCTGGATCCTGTCGGAGAAAATAAAAGAAAACAACAAAACAAATCACAATTATTAGGAAAAGACAAAGAGATCTATTATGTACAAGAAAAGTAGCGGCTTGATTAACGTCTATGCGTCAGGGACAAGCTTCCCATCCAATTTTCTTATAAATTGGCAAACATGGTCTTTTGAGTCAGATTCCCGAGACTTAACTGTTGTCTTTTTTTTTGGAATTGTGCATATAACACATGAATTTCGTGATACATATATCCACTGGGATGCGTCTCAAGAGTTTTAGATATATCATCCAAAGACTCCTTACTCAAGCCATCCCTAATGAAATTAATCTTATCTTCGCGGTTATCAGACACCATTCCTAAAGAACGACAACGACTATCACAAAACATACGAGCACATTTATAACAAACACACATTCTTTTGGCTCTTCTCTTTTTATCATAGGTGCTCCTTCCTAAACCAGGCAGATGTGAAATAAAAGAGTCAGAAGAATGACCTGCCAATCGGACCCGTGCTTCAATAATCCAACGAATGTCAGTAGGAATACCTTTGATCATCAGTAACCTCATCCGTTCCAAGCGAGCTTTGTAGACTTCCATCAGAGATTTTTGAGGGAGAGAATAAAATTGCTTGTGAAGATTTGCGAGAGCTTCTTCCATCATGAAATGACTTTACCTGCAAAAATTAAACACACAAAAATAAAACACACCAAATCACAATATATACACAATTTGCATGGGTTGCCTCTCTGCGAGTGCTAAGTTTAACGTCGTCAGCTAGACGTGATTTCTCGAACGTTAGGCTGGATTTGAAAGCGTGACACTTTTTTTTTTGTCGCTCAAATGATTCTCCCCAGTAGTGCTTAACACACTTGTTTTTAACCTTGAAAGTTTTGTTGGAGTCAGGATCATGTATCTCAACGGCTCTGTCTGGTAAAACCTTGGTGATCACAAATGGACCTGACCACCGTGATTTTGGCTTATATGGGAAGAATTTCACCCTTGATTTATTTAACAGTACCTTCTTCCCTGGTTCCAGTTGTATGCGCACTAACTTCTCATCCTGTCTCTTCTTAGCCTTTTCTTTGTACAATTTGGCATCCTCAAAAGGCTGATTGTGAAATTCCTCCAATTCATTGAGCTGGTGGAACTTTTTCTCTTCTATTGCTTGTAGTGCAAGAATTGGCTTTTTCAGTGCAAAAGACGCTTTATCTTCTGGCTCCACAGACAATTGACATGTTTTAAGTTTTTCAGTAGAACTTTGCATTGCATTGGATTTTTGAATGGTACTGTGTATCACATCAAGTCTGAAACATTCCTCTTTCTTTTCATCATATGGGGAATTCATGGCCTTAAAACATTGAATGTTACTTATTGGTCTTATACCCTCATGGTTAGTTCTCATTTTTGTACATCAATAATGGTTCGACCTGTAGCCAAGAATGGTCTCCCGAGAATGATTGGCACGTCTTCGTCTTCCTCCATATCAAGGACAATAAAATCTGCTGGGAAAATGAATTTGTCAACTTTGACCAGCACATCTTCAACTACGCCTCTTGGAAATACGAGCGTTCTATCAGCAAGTTGTAGAGAGACTGAAGTTGGCATTGTTTCTCTAATCTGCAGTTTCCTGAAAATAGAAAAAGGCATCAAGTTAACACTCGCACCTAAATCACATAAAGCCCTACCAAAGTTATGTTCTCCTATGATGCAAGGAATGGTGAAATTGCCAGGATCTTTCAACTTTGGGGGAAGCTTCCTTTGAATGATGGCACTGCATTCTTCTGTCAATGCTACTGTCTCGTAATCTCCCAATCTCCATTTTCGTGAAAGAATGTCTTTCATGAATTTTACATAGCTGGGCATTTTTTCTAAGGCTTCTGCAAATGGAATGTTGATGTGCAGCTTTTTGAACACCTCCAGGAAACGAGCAAACTGCTTGTCCAGTTTGTTTTTCTGAAGACGCTGAGGAAAATGTGGAGGTGGAGTGATCTGTTCTTTTTCCTTTGCTTCTTTTTCCTCCATCTATTGCTTTGTTTCTTTTGGAACTTCCTCAGCAGTTGTTTTGGCTCTAACATCTTTGTTGATTTCAGTACCGCTTTTTAACATGATGGCATGACACTGCTCATTCCCTATGTTCCTTGGATTTGGTTCTGTGTTGCTGGGAAGATTACCTGACGGTCTGTAACTCTGAGCATTGGCCAGTTGTCCAATTTGATTCTCCAGTGCTTTGATGGAACCAGATTGGCTCTGAAACATAACATCATACTTTTTTAACTGAGCCAGCACTTCTGCTATTCCTGGTTCATTTGCATGTTCCTGGCCTTTGTTCTGTTGCTGGAATCCAGGTGGTGGATAGTTCTGCTGTTGGAATCCAGGTGGTGGATTGTTCTTTTTCCCTGAATTGTTGCTCCATGAAAAATTTGGATGATTCCTCCACCCTGGGTTGTAGGTGTTGGAATATGGATTGTTCCCCTGTCTGTTGAAATTGTTGACATAATTCACCGTATCTTCAAGTTGGTTTGGTTCTGGTGCTCCTCTATATGGTGAACTTGTGGATCCAGTGGTAAGAGTCTCCATGAATTTGCATATCTGATCCAGCTTGGCGTTGACTGGTGTATTGGCTCCAACTTCATAAATTCCTGCAATTCTTTGGATCATGCTTCTTTCTGTTGGCCATTTCTTTGATTAGGTCCCATGCTTGATCTTCTCATTTTGCCATTAAAGCTCCTCCAGCAGCAGCATCGATTGTGGTTCTCATCAGTCCAGAAAGTCCATTATAGAAAGTTTGACTTTAAGCCATTTTGGAATCTCATGGTGAGGACATTTCCGGAGCAAATCTTTGTACATTTCCCAAGCTTCGTAGAGAGTTTCCGAGTCTTGTTGCACAAAGGATGTGATGTCATTCCTCAGCTTTCCATTTTTGGCTGGTGGAAAGTACTTTGCAAGAAATTTGGTGGCTAAAGTGTTCCAAGTTGTGATAGAACCTGCTGGTAGTGAATGTAGCCAAGCTTTAGCTCTATATTTCAAGGAGTATGGAAAAACCCGCAGTCTCATTGCTTTTTCAGCTCCTCGGTTGTATTTGAAAGTGCCGTAAACTTCCAGGAAGTTGCGATGTGGGTATTAGGATCTTCAGTTGCTTTCCCCCCAAACTTCACTGACTGCTGAATCATCTAAATGCATATTTTGATGTCACACGCATTTTCTGGTAAATGAGGAAGTACAATACAGGAAATGAAGCCGTCGACCACCGAAATGTTTCTGTCTCGAATGGGTATTGGTGGTGCAACTTCCAAAGGTTCAGGTTCCATGTTGACTAAAGCTTCTTTGCTTTATCACCTTTCCCTTCTCAACTGTCTGATGGTTATTTCAATCTCTTGGTCAAGCGGTTGGAGTTCAAAGCTTCTAGTTCGTCTCATGTAGTTTCTGAGAACCTGAAACATAAGAAAACAAAAACAATAAGTAAAAAGAAATTAGATACAAGTAACGTATCTAACCCCAAAAGTAATAGTGAAAGATAAATAAGTCCCCGGCAACGGCGCCAAAAACTTGACCGGTGTGTAATAACACGCGTATAACGCAAGCGCACATATCGTTCAAGTAGTATAAAAAGTATCGATCCCACGATGACTTAATACCTAATCTATTAATTTTATAAGGTCAAATGATTACTAGTATCTAACAGGTTGATTGATTGATTTGAAGTGGTGATGATTTTGGATTAAAAAATAAGTATATAAAATTGCACGAAAGTAGGTTTAAGAAAATTCAATATTAGGAAACTATCTAGGGTTGTGAATCTTTCTAATATCTTTTAAAAGATGAAGCAGTTATTTCATGTTTGTGTAATAAATCGGTTTACTAACCTGGAACACAAAATTATGCAAAAGCCTCTGTCGATGGTCAGACGCAAATACCCAGTATAACCCAATTGAACCATATGTCTATGTCAACCAAATTACCTGGATTCATTAAGTTTAAGTTCCAATTATGGCTACCCCCACCTGACAGGTATATGTCTATCCTGTAAGGAAATCTATTAAAGGTTATCTATCCTCAAGGAAGATCGTGGGCTATTAAGTCTAAGGCTGAAAACTAAAATTCCTTTGTCAAGTTTATTTTAGATTTACCAGATCAATCTTATTAGTGGCCAATTAACAAGACGCATTAAGCTTAAGACTTAATAACTAAACCTTTAAATTACCCAAACTATAAAATAACCCCTTATAAACCGGTGGTATTAGAATTCATCACAACCCCAGATAACTAACTTAGTTACGACATATAACTAGGGCTAGTAAAATAAAAGACATAAAGTAAAAATGCTGAAAAGTAATTGCGGTAAAGTAAAAGCTGAAAAGTAAATTACAATAAAATAAAATGCTAAGGTAAAATGATCAACTTTTACTATTTACTATTACTATTTAGATATCTCCATTAATATAATATATTAACTTGTGATTATTTTACCAACCAGCCATATAGGCGGTAACCTGATTAAGTCAAATTAAGTCCAACCAGCCATAAAGGCGGAACCAAAATAAACCTGCCATATAGGCGGTAAGAAAATTTAAATACCAACCGACCAATCTGGCGGTATCCTTGCTTAGTCATGTTTAAACCAGCTTAAAATGAATTACCAACCGACCAATATAGCGGTATTCTCATTAAGTCAAATTTTTAACAGTGAATATATTATATTTAAGGGAGATTAATCTAAATAGCAATAGTAAAAGAATTACCTTTCACCCTAGCAGGGGGAAGTTACATCCTCATGTTAAATAGTAAAAATTGTAAAAGTAAAGAAAGTAAATTACTATTATTACAGAACGTAATTAAAATTAATTACAAAACTAAAATTAAAAGAAACTAGATAGAAAACTCCATATTTACATCAGAGAATTCAGAGAGGAATGTACATCTAAAACTGAAATTTTGAGCTCTATTATAAGCCTCGGTAAGCCCTCAGCGTCGCGACGCTAAAGTTTCTTCTTGCGTCGTGATGCTATGACGTGTCAACGCGTGATTGGCCAGTTCAAATTCTTATCTGCTGACGTGGCGATTACGGATAATTAATTCAATAATTGCGCTGATGTGGCAGTGACGTGGTGACACGTGGCGAAAAGGATTGTCGGCACCGTTAGATGATGACACGTGGCACGTTGTGATTGGCTGATGATGACGTGGCGATGATGTGGCACTTTGACTCGATCAACCGGTGATGTGGACAATGACGTGGCTGAGACGTGGAGTGACATGTGGTTGTCGGCACCGTAGGATGATGACACGTGGCACGACGCACATTAGCAGATCGGCTGTGATGGTGACACGTGTCACGACGCACGTTAGCAAAATCAAACTTCTCAGATTCTGACACATGGACCCGACGCACGTTAGCATGGATCGGTGCACATTAGGCGTCGCGACACGCAAAATTACGAAAATGTCCTTTTGTCCGTTTTTCACTATTTTGGCCCCAAATCACCTCCAGAGAGTCCTGAAACTTTATTTATCTACAAAATAACACAAAACACATCAAAATATTCACAAAATTCAAGAAACTATACAAAATATTAGGTTAAATGAGTGGGAAATAGTGATATAATTACCACTCATCAAGTCTCTATCCTTTCGGAATCCAAACATGATATTGACCCAAAAAGGACACCATCCGTAGGGGGACGAAAGCAAAGCCGTCTCGAGGCGCCTATTGAATCTCACGTTTCTGGATAACAATGGAGATCGCGGGATATATTGTGGTATACCCCTCTCCCACTCACTATTAAAAAGAAGAAGGTTTCTATCTCACTAGTATTTTATGAATCTTAGATTATGCTCGGCTAAAGTCATAACCTTAATTAATACTAGTTGATGATATAGTGATCTAACCAATTTTAACTTTTAAAATTTTATTCACTAATCACAATTAGTCTCTATTAACCAATTAACTTAATTAAACTAATTTAATCAAGTTTTCTTAAGTGATCTAATCAATTTTAACTTTTAAAAAATTAGTTCACTTATAGGTTTTAAAATTTTAGAATTCAACTAATGAACTATATGTCATCAAACCATTTAATAGATTAAAAGTACGTTATTTACTCCAAAAGTACGTGTAATTGTATCCCGAGTGCAAACCAAATTACCGTCCATTCGGAAGCGGCTATGGAATTTATATCCGGGTTTCCATTCGATATACCAAGGAAAATAATGTACTCATAATGTCCATTTGTTCTTAAACTTGAATTCGTAATTTTTAAACCTTTAAACTAATTAATCTTATTAATTCGTTAACATGCATCTTATATTCTAATTTAACTTTTAAATTTACATAAAATCATATTTTATGACTTGAATATCATGCATGTCTACATGTTATGGCATGTGAAAATGCAAGAGTAGGCACCCTAGGCTATATGAAATGTTAATAAATAATTTAAAACACATATATATGCCCAGGTCTGGGCTGAAAACGTTCGTGTAGCGTTCTTTGGGAGTTCGAACGTTTCCAGGCAGTAGCCAAACGTTTGAGTTGCGTTTGACTGGAGGTTGAACGCTATCGGTCTGGTGTT